>OZ024889.1:27360275-27552775 GCA_964017195.1 Siderastrea radians
TACGTATTTATTCGCTAAAGTAGCTTTAATTGTGGTTTTTGTAACAGGTTTAAGATCAGTTGATATATACTGAGATAATAATAGAACATTTATATGTATCCTATTGTTTTGTGCAATACATGTGGTGCTTGAGACCATTAAATAACACCTGAGAATTCTAATGGTAAAACAGTACAGTACAGGCAATATTTTTAAGGATTAATGCAAAATCCCTGGAGCATCCTGGTCCCTGCTCAGTGTTGGGAGGCAGGGCACTAACCCAGGACTGGGGTGAGCATGGGGGGGGGTTCCCTATTTCTGATTTTATAAGGTTGGCAGGTATGCAGGTTCTAATCTGATGAGAGGTGTATTTACTAATAATTAACTAAAATATAATACTGCTGTCGGCTACCCCTTGAAACAACAACAACAACAACAACAACAACAACAACAATAATAATAATAGTAATAATAATAATAATAATAAATGAATAAATAATTATTGGAGTTCCGCTTTTAGGTTTGGCTAAATCTATATATTACATTCTTGGAATGAAGACGTAACAGTTCATCATGAAAAGGAAAAGGATTGCTTCAATCTCGATGGAGAGCTTGAAGGCAAGAAATCCTTGTTCGAGGACATACTTGTTTTTTTCAAAGCTAAGGAGATCTGGAAAGAACCCGGTGACTTTCGTTTAGATTTTCAAGTCCTTCTTTCAGTTCAGTGATAAAGTAAATTACAGATTTGATTGTGGATTTACATTGCAAAAATTGTTTAATTGACCGACTTTACATGTTTAGCAAATTGCGGTAATTTTCTTGAAATGTTTTAAAAACTTGTTTAAAATAGCTGTGAAATTACCTTGTAGTTCCCGTTTGCCAGCTTAATGCGAGTGACTTCCCTCGAGGGGAAAATTGAATGCAGTTTGCTTTCCTAGGCAAACAAGTGCCTCGTATGTGAATGACATTTCATGTTTTTGAAGGTTTCTTGTCCCTTTTTCTGTTTATTCGTTAAAGGAAATTTCAAGCAAGCTCAATTTCCTTTTGAACTTTAGTGCGTAATTTTCAATATTTTTCTTAGAGCAATTCTCGTGTATTTTATTCGAAAAGTGGAAATTGTGACTATTTTAGACTGAGTCTGTGTTGTTTTTTTGAATGTAGGTTGTTTTTCTTCAGCAACGCATATTGGGTTGTTTTGACTAATTCGTAATTTAGTATTCAACACCTGAAGAGTCGCTCTGTCGTCATTTTTAATTAAGTTTATAGTCTTAGTGTAAAGCTCCTTACGTTTTTTGTTCAGTTGTAGAATATTTTATCTTCCTTGTATTGTTATATTTTTTGGTTCCTTCATTTGAAGTGAATGACATTTCTGTCCCAATTTAGCTACTAAACTTAGAATCGCCGTTTCAGTGAATGAGTTCAGCGTGGCATGTTTTCGCGTTTGTTTTCGCGTTTGCTTTTTTTTTTTACTTTTTAACCGCTAAGCCATTTCAGTGTGTCTTTAGTTACAGATCGAAACGAATCTTTATTTAAGTAACTATAAGCAAAGCATTTCTCGGTTTAAGTCTATTTTGTCTAAAATGAGACTCTAAAACCTTCCTAAAATTAGTTCAGGGTGTGTTTTTGACAGCGCCCGATTAATACTTCGCGGTTGAAAAACTTGTGCCATTTTCTCTTGATAATTATACGTGTGCTTCAAAGTTTCCGAAAACATTTTTTGGGTAATTTTTGTCAGTAAACGGTTTGATGCCGGGAAAATATTATTTATTTTAGCAAGATAGATTTCGAGAAATGTTTCATGGTTAACAGGACTAAACAGCCAGAGGGATGCATTGGAATCAGCGAGAATTGTGTATTTGCATGGAAAAGTCTGTCGAGTCGCTACCGGGAGCAACTTAACTGGGGTTTTTAGCAATTGTAGTTTTCCAAGTACTCTTCTTGAACTTAATAAGCTAACTTTCGAAAGAATGCTACAAGAAGAGCTGGCGGTGAAAGTCGTGCTGAAGTCTTCTCTTTGAACATGTTGAAGAAAAATAAGCCAACTCACAGTTTCCTCAGCGGTACGCATGTTTTCCCTTGCTGTTTTTTACCTCTTAGGGAGTAACTGCACAACTAAAATTTACTGTATTTTACGGGCCAATAAGCATGAAAGAGAGATGTGAAGCTCCGCTTTTAGGCTTGCCTAAATCTATATATTTTATTATATAGACAAGAGTGTTTAAGATGAAATAGGCAACTCGTAAAGTTCTTACGAAATTACATCCGGGACTCGAGTGGCGTATTTTCCATATCCTTACTAGTGAGGATTTCCATGACGTCATTTCCGGCTTTTGCACTGTTGTTTGTGCAAAAATATTCTTGTCTATGTAATGAAAAGGAAATTACACGGCAAATTGAAGATGTAAATTTTATTTTCTCGTGGTAAAACACAACATCTTACGAAGGAGTGCAGCGAGTGAGTAAAATATTGTTTTTACCACGAGAAAATAAAATTCATACTTGGCGCCGTCGTGTAATATCCTCTCTATATGGACTGCCTTCCTGATGAGCTGAGGACGTCTTACTCCTCTTCATCGTGAAATTTTGGGTGCTACCAAGGTCTCATTCTGCGCAGCAGAGCTAAGTAAGTGGCTTTGAATTTACTGTTACGAAAGGCAAAAAGAAAAGGGTTGAGCGCAGAGTTGAGGTAACCAAACATCAGCAGCAACACTGCAACACTTGACCGGATTTCCTTCCAACACGACTTGCAATGATTGAGTGCGATGCTGACTGAGGAATAAGGGACCCATAGAAAAAGAATGCCGCCACAAACATGGAGGTAGTTTTAGCTGCTTGAATGTTTCTCGAGTAAACCTTTTTTTCTTCCGAGGAGCGAAGTTTTCCCAAGACCTCTCCATCAAAGCTATTCTGCTGACGGCGGGCGATGAGGTAAATCTTGATGTAAATACCACAGGTGATTAGCAATGGGAGAATAAAGTTCAATACAGAACTGAGAGTCGTGTAAATAGCTGTGAAAGGAAAGTAACACACGCCCTTAAAGACGAACTCATCATACAGTCGCCAGCCCATGACTGGAACTAACGCGAAGAGCAAGCTGTATAGCCAGATTACAGCGCAGACAATCAAGGCCCTTTTGCGAGTCATGAATCTGCAACGACGAAAGCGATTTTGGGGATCGCTGAGGTTCTTGTATCGATCCACACTGACCGCTAGTAGGGTCAAAATCGAGGTGGGCACAGTGATGAGGTACGCCGTGATCCAAGTCCGGCACATTTCTTCTCCGTGCCTCCAAACCCCTTGACGAAAAAGGCGCTCAATGTCAAATGGCAATGCCAAAGTTAATGTGAGTAGATCTGAGAAGGCCAACGAGAAAATAAACAGGTTTGTGGGATTGCTTCGCAGGCTTTTGTTGGTGGTTATTGCGTAGCACACCATGAGGTTTCCAACGACTCCTACTGCCATAATTAATATGTGACACCTCGCGACTGGATACACGAAGGACTTGGGAAATGAGAAGTACGTTCCTGTAGCGCCTGGACCAGCGTTTGACGTGTTGTTCATCTTAAAGGTTAGTTTCCTAAAGGGATAACAATCCAAATAAAATGCTTGCCAGGCTTTGTTCGGTTGCTAATTGTACGATGTTTGACCTGGGAGAGCTCTGTATTGTTTCACTGGCTTGACTGAGTACCTAGTATTAAAGGAAGGCATTTTACACTGAGCACATTTATCCGCAATTGGACATGATATGTTTGACACACCTTATCACGCCAAAAATGAAAGCTTGATTCCTATAGGTTCTTGTATATCGTAAGGAACTTCAAGCAGGAAACTAAACTCTATTGACTGAAGAGGCATGATTGTATTACATACGTTTATTTTGCGGCATCCATTCGTTTCCTGCACTTAGAAAAGCCATTCTGACGGCGAGTTCGGTTTTAAACTCTTTATAGAGCTTGCTTTAAATTAGAGGGTTTCGTGCTAGCTCCCGGATACCGTATTTCCTCCAATAAGCGTCCACGCTCTAATAAGCGCCCTCCCCCGAATAAGCACCCACCCCCCTAGGCCATAATTTCAAACAAGCGCCCCCTCTGGAATGAGCGCCCCCCTCCCCTCCCCCTCACTTTCTTAAATAGTAGGAATACAAGGAAAACCTGTTTCCATTGCCACTTTATTTATAACTTTTTAAGCTTCAACTACAGCGACATCAGTACAGGAGACCGGAGGAGAATAGTTTCTTTTCCGATTTTTTTTTTTAAACATGCATACCGATACATCCCTGTGTAAAGTGTATAATGAGACTACGGTATGCTTGATTACCAACCACTGCTTTAACAAACGAAAGACATTAATATTGACAGTACGTTTACGTGGACAATGTTGTATTTTTTGTTTTTCTATTAAAGATTTAGCCAAAATAAAGTTACAGTTCGTTGAAAAGAAAACTTAATAAGCGTCCCCCTCGATTAAGCGCCCTCCTTCCAAAAAGCGTCCCTCCTTTTAGCCGAAATATTAAATAAACGCCCGGGCGCTAATTCGAGGAAATACGCTATTTGCATCATATCCTTCGATAACGCAGTGAATAGGCACGAAATCCGACGGCAAAATTAACGACGGTGCCTCCTTTTGTTACTGCGCATACGTTCTGCGCATCTCGGGATATTCAGGTTTCTTAAGGAATTTGCCCCTTAATACAGCAACATTGTTTGCCCGGTTTATGACTACGTGGAAAAAGCAGATCTTAGCAAGGGCGATCAGAATCCAAAAAGAAAATTGGGGGCAACCATGCATTTTTCAGAGATAGTTGAGCTTAAATCTGGAAAGAAATTGCCATACATTCTTTGTATTTTAACACTTTTTTAGAATTATCGTTGCTTAATTATCACTGAAAAATCCGTGGTTACCTACATTTTTCTTTTTGGATTCCAATAACCCTTGCTAAGATCTACTTTTTCCCCATAGTCATAACTTTTGCAAGAATACATCTGTATTAGGAGGCACCGTCCTTAAAACCACCGTGTTCTCCTACAAGGAACTTTTTAATATAAGCACAGGTTTTCTGTACTTGGAGTTAAAATTTCAGACATGTCCGAGGAAAATAGCGTCGGGGAGGAAGATAGCGAACGATAACAACGCCAGCCAAAATATCTAAACTAAAATTCAGATCACTTGAACTTCTCCGTGATTATTCCAACTCATTCAATTTGTACAATATGGCCGGTCTGTCCAAGAACTGAAACGTAGGAAGGAAGGTGAACGGTGAAAAAGAGCCGGTAAGTACCTTTTCAAAAACGAAAACCCATTTTGTGATGTTATGAGCCCTGACACTTGCATGCTTAATTATATAAAAACAAATGCTTTCAGGGCTTTTCTCTTGGGAAAAAAAGCATTATGCTCTGAGCATTTGCCCACGCCATAGACCTGAATTTAGAATCCGCTGGAGGACAAGAAAAACCCTTGGCGCAGTTCCTTCGCGCAGTCCATACGTTGCCGATAAGGAAGGGATAATAACGATGATGATAAAGCACCGAGTGCAACTTAAACGTCTTTTATATTATATGTCAAACATTTAGCCAAAGGTAATAAAGGTTCTTTGATCAAAACATTGTGAATGTTTTTTCTTATAGCCAACGGTAAAATTGTGTCCGAAAATATCAATTCTCACATAGTGTTTTCTGTAATTCATTATTTTAATCTATGTGCCGCTGTATTACTACCAGTATTTTTGTCTGTACTAACGGAACACACACACAGATGACTTGTTTTTCTTTTTGAAAGAAAAACACTCGCCAGTTTGACGACTTAGTGAATGCCAGTTTGACGCCAGTTCATAGTGAATGCCTTAATGGCGTGTTGCTATGGAAAACTGGAAATTGGGACACGAAATGTGGGTGAATGACCGAGTAGCTAGACATCCTGTGGTGCTTATTGCCCTAAAGCGTGAAAGGTGTGACTACATTTTGAATTCGACTTCCCGTTGTTTTTGTGCAGACCTAATCTAAGCTGCTGAATACTATTGAAATAAATGTTTGAGCTTTAAGTTAGCAGATGTCAGTGAGACAAAAAAAAAGGGCAAAAAAATGTAGATCATCCAAAAGTTGACTTACTGGACCTTTTAATCGAAAGTAATAAACCTACGTGTATTCATTGATCTGTTTAACCAGGCTTTTAACTGCAACAGTCGCATAAAACAACATAAGCTATCCAGTTTCCACTGGCGGACCAGAAATTGTTATGCTGCACATTGAGGAACGAGCCCTTAAAACCTACAAAACTTCACGCTATCAGTTTGGTTACGTTACGTGGACAACACCTTCACTCATGTACACAAAACGAAATCAACTCCTTTTGCAACATGGTAACGGACAAACCCCTTGCAGACAGTTCACCAAGGGGATTGACGAAAATGCGAACGATACAAACCTATAGTGTACACGCCTAGTCATCCTACAGCTCTACGTTTCACAAAGCAACAATTGTGTTACGAGCGCAACTGGTTTGCGACACACCAGACAACTACTTGTTTTTGTCAGTTCAGGTTAACGACGTAAACAAGAACCTAAACAGTTGTTTTTGGAAAGAACAGATACATACAAGACCGCTCAACCTAACAAAACGAAAACTAACCCTAAGACTATTGCACGTTGCAGTTTACGTGTTGCATTTTTTCAGCCCGATTTCTCCCATTGGTAAAGGTTTGTTATACTGCGTGACCAGTATTTACATCTAAAGTACAAGACAAGGTGGTATAACTACGTATAAGTCAAGAATAAAAGTGTTAAAAAGGCAAATATCTTCTTACCTTTTCTTCTCAGTGTGTTAGCAGAAATGGACTGAGCCTTGTCAGAAACGTGCTAATTGAAAGATGCAAGTAAGGATTATTAGCCTAATTTATAACATAAGAAGGAAAAAAGTCCAGTTTAGCGGTGTTTATAAATCGAGCTTTTAGGCTCAGGCAATAAGCTGACATTTAGCGAGTGTGAAAGTTAAAAACAATGATCTGTGACTGTTCTTGTGTTCCTTCATGTAGCGTTCTACTAGACATTATTGTTTTATCTCTAACGGTCATTTTTCGATTGCACAAATGAAGTCCAGATCTCTGAGACCACCATGATATAAAGAATAACTGGAGCACTCAGTTACGCGTAGACAGGTGTCGCAACAACATTTGTTCTTGTTCTTTTGGAAAGCGAAAATAAGTTGTCATTAGAGGAGCAAAGTCTAAACTTCTTATTATTCAGATCTTTGCTTGACCAGCTGATGGTAAGGTTTTCTTTTCATTTTGTTAAAAAGCGGCGGATATTTGCTTCGTGCTAACTGAACAATTACCCAGAATGTGTCGCCCCATGTAACAGAATCCGGAATCCGGAATCGACGAAATATTTGCTCTTGGAATCCGGAACCCAGTGGACTGGAATCCAGAATCCACATTGATATGGAATCCAGAATCCAATAACGTTTCGAATCCGGAATCCTCTTGTGAATCAATCTTTAAACCGTTTGCTAAGAAAATGATAACATACGAATGAAATGGAGTGGAAAGACCACACCATAAGTCGAGCTTTTGCAAAATGTGATGCATTTTATCTTTTAAGGATAATATTTAAAAACTGGCATGTCAAGCAGTAGTCTTTCAATTTATCAGTCTTGCATAACGTTTTCAAAGTAATTGGTTGAAAAGATGTGTGTAAAAAACAGTTCAAACTACATGGTCTTATGCTACCAGGCATTTAAAAACTTCAGCCAACTTCAGCCAATTTATCATTACGGAGGATACATGACAATGATTTCACAAATGATTTTGAAACAGCAATAGGCTGTAACAAAGTTATGCGGAAAACGCTTTCGCTTAATCCAAAGTGGCCATTCTACGTTGTTGAATAATGATGAGTTGTGGAACAAAAGTGCCAGCTAATAAGCGTTAGTATAATTTTAATGCTATATTCACCGCACTACCCGGTGAATATAACATTTCAAGGCACGGCTGGCTCTAAAACAGCTTCAAATCTTAAGGATGACTTCTTTCCGCCGCAACAAGACCTTAAATTTCTAAATGAAACAGAAAAATCTGCCTGCGAAGGATCATTAAATAGGAAAGAATGCCTAGAGGCACTAAAAAGTATGGCTCCTGAAAAAACACCAGGTACAGATGGCCTTCCCTGTGAATTTTATAAAGTTTTTTGGAACGACTTCGCAGAAATTTTGGTTAACGCTTTAAATCACTCTTTTGAGACTGGAATGCTCTCAATATCACAAAGACGCGGAATTGTCAAGCTCATCCCGAAAAAGGACGCTGATCTTAAGTTAATTAAAAACTGGCGACCTATAACCTTATTGAACTGTGATTACAAGATTGCTACAAAGGCTATAGCAAGCCGCATTAAGACCCTTCTCCCAAATCTTATATCAGATGATCAAACAGGTTTCATTAAAGATAGATTTATAGGAGAGAATATCCGCTTAATCGATAGTGTTATGAAATTCACCGCATCAAGGAACATCCCAGGGCTTCTTCTTTTCCTTGATTTCGAGAAAGCCTTTGATACATTGGAATGGGCCTTTATCCATAAAACCCTAAGGTATTTTAATTTTGGCCCATCATTGATAAAGTGGATAAAGGTTTTTTACTGCAACATTGAAAGTTGCATTCTTAACAATGGTTGGACAAGCAATTTCTTCCAGCTCAGTAGGGGAGTTAGGCAAGGCTGCCCGCTGTCGCCTTACATATTCATCCTCTCGGTAGAAGTAATGGCTGAAGCTATACGCAGACGGAAAGAAATTGTCGGCATAATTGTAAATGGGAAAGAAATTAAGTTAAGTCAATACGCAGATGATACTACACTCATTTTAGATGGCTCAGAACAATCTGTTAAGGAAGCTGTAAAGCTATTAGAAAGTTTTGGAGATGCATCTGGCCTTAGACTCAATAGCAGCAAAACGGAAGCCTTATGGATCGGCTCCAAAGCAAACTGTGATCTTAAACTCTGTCCTGAAAAAGATTTTAAATGGCCAAAGAAGAAGGTTAAAGCTCTTGGTGTCTGGTTGTCAACGGATCCTGATATTACAATTTCCCAAAACTACAAGGACAAACTAGAAAGAATAAAGGCGACTCTAGGATGCTGGAAGTTCCGCAGACTTAGTCTGTTAGGGAAAGTATTAATCTTAAAAAGCCTTATTACATCGCAACTAGTGTACATACTATCCCCTCTACAATCAAGCCCAGAGGCAATCAAAGAAATCAATTCAATTTTTTATAACTTCTTATGGAACGGCAAAGGCGACAAAATAAAAAGAAATGTAATGATAAATGACTATTCTCAAGGAGGACTTAAGATGATGGATATTCTTTCTTTTAACAAATCTCTTAAAGCAACCTGGATTAAAAAGTATCTTGACACTGAAAATGGAGGCAGTTGGAAACTTTTTTTTGATGCAGAACTCCAAAGATATGGAGGTAAATTAGCGATATTAGGGAATCTTAACTCAAAGGACATGCACAGTGTCATAAAGGTATCAGATCCTTTTGTCAAAGAAAGTCTTGAAATTTGGTCAGAGATCTCTTTCGAGGAAACGGTAACATCCTATAAACATCTTTGTTCAGCACCTTTATGGCATAACTCACTTATAAGAATTGGAAACAAACCTGTATTTTATCAAGACTGGTTTCTCAAAGGTATAAGCAAAGTCAATCATTTAATGGACGACTCCCTTAACTTCCTCTCCCACATATCTTTCCAAAACAAATATAACCTCCGAGTCAAACCTCTAACTTTTTTTGGAATGATCGCAGCAATCAACCACCTGCGCATCCAAATTGCAAGAAACCAGCCGGACAGCCACGAGAGCTTTTCATCAGTTTTTATGAAAAGTACAAAGCCATCCCGACTTGTATATAAGAAGCTATTATCAAAAAGGGGTCAAGAACCCATATCAAGTCAACAAAAATGGCAACAGGATATCGACACTGATCAAAAAGTCAACTGGAAAGCAGTTTACCAGCTGGCCTCTCACTGCACAAAGAGCTCAAAACTTATTGTTTTTAATTTTAAATTTCTACATCGGCGACTATCAACCAACAGTTTCTTACATAAATTAGGATTTACAGACAGTGAAAAGTGCACTTTCTGTCTAAAAGAAACAGAACACCTGTTACATCTATTTTGGGCATGTGAGAAAACCCAGTCCTTCTGGAATAGTTTATTTTCATGGCTGCAGTCCGGCAGGATCATTGAGAAAGACTCTAGGTCTCTTGAGGTGGACGCTGCTTTGGGTCTGAGGCCGGATAACTCCAAATATGAACTACAAATCAATTTTTGTTTCTTGATAGCAAAATATTTTATTTGGATCTGCAAACTTAAAGAATGTATTCCAAAATTGAACGATTTTTTATCGTACTTACGTCACTTCTTCAAAATAGAAAACGACGGTAGAACAGTTGCAAAGAAATGGGAAGCTCTTCTACCAATCTTGCAATGACAGACCTGACCCCCAAAAATCAATTCACAAACCTAACAAAACCTCTTGGTCCTTTCAACCCGGTAGCACTTTTGCACCATAGCATTACAGAAATGTATCAATGTTTTTTTGTTTGCTTGTTTTTTATTTTATTTTATTTGTTTTTATTCTTTTTGCTTCCTTTCATTTCGCTTCTTGTGCTGATTAGCTAATAAGTGTTTTTTTTTTACTGTTAAATAAACCATTGTTAAAAAAGTAGTGTATTGTAAATAATTTCTTGTAAGGGACTTATTGTAAGTAATGTAACGTGTATTGAAAGTAAGAGAGTAAGTTATTGTAAGTAATGTATTGTGAATACTGTGGCGTGTATTGTAAGTAAGTTATTGCAAGTAATGTATTGTAAGTACTGTAACGTGTATTGTAAGTTAAGTGATTATAAATATATAAATAAAAAAAAAAAAAAAAAAAAAAAGTTACCTTTTTCGTGTGTTGTTTGTCAAGTTTTAGCTCGTTTTCTTTTTTTTTTCTTTTCTTTACTTTTTGATGTCTACATCTCAAAATTATACTAAAACAATTATTCGCCGAAGGTGAAGTAAATATTGGCGAATATTTACCAAGCTGAAGGCGAGGTAAATATTCGCCAATATTTACTTCGCCTTCGGCGAATAGTTGTTAAATATTAACGATAACAACAACATTGACACTCGGTCTCTATTGAGAAAAAATATATATACCGTAGCTTAAACAAATTCAAGCCTAAAAGAAACTAGGTTTTATCCTGGTACATAACTTGTTGCATTGGTGATGATATCCACAAGAGGTTCCGAGGTTACTATGAAATTTTTTTTTTTAGTTATCATATTTAATTCATCTGCGTCAAAATGAAAATTTTAAAGACCAGTTGGATAGTAACTCGAAAGGTTGCATGCAGTCCATGTACAGCTTAATTGAAAAATAACGCTGATAAAATTTTAGCAACGGGTTTACTGAAAGACATTTTTTTGATAACAAAATATCAGTGACGAATGATTGCAATGCAGTGCAGAGAGGAGAATTTCTCTCGAATTCAGAATTTTGCTGCCCGTCAAAAAATATACGAGTCATAAATTGCCAGACGTTTTTTCTACATTTGTCTTTGACGTTGGATAAAACATAATTTTAAAACAGAGCAGAAAATTTGGCAGTTTTATTTTTTCTTTATAAAAAGGAGAGAAAAGGTTAACTAGCGTATTCTTTTTAAAGAAGAAGAAAGCGAACAAAATTTTAAAGCAGTCTGCTCTAATAAAAGGCGACAGTGTTAAACTGAGTTTTGACATTTTGCTTTAGCAATACTGCCTGTATTGTTGATAATTGATTGCAGCTAATTTTTGCAAAAATTTAGAAACTCTTTTGTGCCGTTTGAATATCGTCTGAACTTAACGAGACTTCACTCGAACTGTCGTTTTGAGCTCCTCCTCAAAAAGGTCCCAGCTTAGACGTTTGCAGTTTACAGCTAATTCGCCTTTAAAAGCGCGAAGTCGTGCTTTTGGTAAATTGGATCCTATTTATTTAGCTGATTTACCAAATGGCATTTCCAGCGTTAGCGGTTTTTTAGACCTCCACTACGTTTTAAAATAATTGACCGAAAAAGTGTGCGTAACAAATTTTCATTGCCTTATGCTACCAGGAAGATGATAAATTCAACTAATTTTTGGGTTCCATTCAATTTTCTATTTTACCTTTAGTAATTCTCCACCTAAATCTTAAAACTAAGCAATAATAACCACAAATATGACATTAGGCGCGACGCCCAACATTTCATTTCTTCACCGTTAGTCGAACAGCTTGTGTGAGGGATCTTTCGTTTCAAGCAAAACCTGTTTCACTGAACTAGACACTTGACAGCTAAACAACTTGCAATCACTCAGTTCAAAGCAACATTTTTGAGAAACGTGACATTAGTTAGCCACCAAAAAAGGCTAGGGAAAAACCTTCGATTCGAGAAGAAAAAAACATATTTCACTTCAGAATTTATTACGCTGCCACAGGGCCTACGCAGCCCTCACCGGGAATTAATAGGAATTAATAGTACAGAACTGGAATTAATAGTACAGAACTGGACCAAAAGGATAACAAAACTTATTTGGGGCATCTTTCTTTTGCTCGTGATTCTATTTCTTTACATAACTTACCTTAATGGCAACAGCTTTGCAGTGGCTCCTTATCAAACGAGGGAACAAACCATCTGCATGCATGGCTATCTGCATCAATTAACAAGGCAAAAAAGTGTTTTTCTGCGTTTTTGAATAACGATGAGTTGGGAAAAATAATTGACAGCTCACCAACTATAATATAAAATGATTAAAAACACACATTTGACAGTTGATACGGCACAATTTGATCAGAGTGAAGAAAATAATTAACTAAGGGATGTTGCCTTGATGAGACAAATTCTTATAACTGATATAAAAAGGCATGTATGGGAGTTGGTAAGGAGAATTTACATTTAGATCTTGGGGCTGAGAAGGTAAATCCCGTTTCGGGAATTCTCCATTTAGTCAAAGTGGTACTTTTGACATTTTTCTTACAGGAATGTACTCATTTCCTGTCGGCATGCATTCCTATCACGTGCGGTCCGATATCCTGTTCTTGTGTAAAAGCTGCACTTGTCCCTTATATGCCCTTATACGCTCTTTGTTTTCGTGTAAGCTGTTTTCTTTATGCAGGTGTTTCAGCCATTTTAGAAGCGACGAAGACGGTAGACTTTTTCAAAGAAATATCAGAAGCGTGACCCACCACATTACCCCGTTATCTTGCGTTTAATCGGCGCGGTACCTTGCCTTTTGTCACTATTGCTATCAAACTTTCTATTCTCAAAAATAGCAGAAACCAAGATTAAATAGACTATGTAGTATCCTTTTTTTTTGTCCGGAAACGTAACTTTGTTAGTATTTTTTACAACTTAATTGTCATTGTTATACAATTCGCCACGAGTTTATTTCAACCAACTTTTTTCTACACATTTAATAACCTACTACCTACCCTGGTCCTGAGAGGTTTTTCTTAATTTTTCTCCACGAAATCGAGCTCGTTCTCGCCGCTTTGGGGCTCGTTTTCGTGGAGAAAAAATAAGAAAAACCTCTGGGACCAGGGTAGGTAGTACCAAAGTAAAAGAGCCAGACTACTAATCTACTGTGTGAACTGACTTTGGGAAAGCAAAATATTCCAACCAAACGGTTCTAGACTGTACGAATCCTCCCTTTCGCTCCGCTCGACCTCTGAATCCGATCTGAAGAAACTTTATGGCGAACGTGATCGATCAGAGGCGTCTTCAATCCCTTGAGGATAAACAGCGGTAAATAGTTATTTAATCCTTATTTAATAACTATGTTAAGATTACATGAATCTAGCACTTCCCTTTGACTAGTAGTAGCCGCCTCTTGGCTAAAGTTCGCCTCGCTATCACTACTTTAAATCCCGTTTCGGGAATTCTCCATCAAAATCAACGTGGCACTTTTGACATTTTTCTTACAGGAATGTACTCATTTCCTGTCGGCATGCATTCCTATCGCGCGCGGTCCGATATCCTGTTCTTGTGTAAAAGCTGCACTCGTCCCTTATATGCCCTTATACGCTCTTTGTTTTCGTGTAAGATGTTTTCTTTATGCAGGTGTTTCAACCATTTTAGAAGCGACGAAGACGGTAGACTTTTTCAAAGAAATATCAGAAGCGTGACCCACGACATTACTCCGTTATCTTGCGTTTAATCGGCGCGGTACCTTGCCTTTTGTCACTGTTTCAGGATTCTATGAGATACCTTGTGACACTAAATTTTTGCGGGAGTTTAATTTTGCGGAATGGCGATTTTTATGTTTTGCGGGAACTAATTTTTGTGATTGGAAGAGACTGGTTTTTCTTGTTGGAAATTAATTTTTGCGATTTTCTGGAAGTCGCGTTTAAATGCAACTCATAACATTTTTTTATTTGGGTACATGCAACCGCAATGCAGATAAAAAAAATGGGAATGTAGAACAGATTTATTTAAAGAGATTAAGCACCACGTAAACGGCAAACGTAAAAAATGGCGGGAAACTCATGATCACGTGGTATTTTGCCGTTTGCTTTACGTGGTGAGTAATCTCTCTAAGGGACTGTTCGTTATTTATGCCTAAGGGGGGGCCGGTGTTTAGAGTGGGGGGGGGGGTAAAATTTTCAAAATCAATTAAAAAAGGGGGGCGCTTTTTTAAATACAGGAGAAATAAGGGGGGTAAACTTTTAGAAACTGTTGTTTCAACACTTGTGTAGCCGTTTTGAGACATATTTAAAAAGTTGATCTCTGTTTCGAGAATTCTATTTAAGGTAAGGTAAGGTAAGGTAAAGTAACTTTATTTAAACACGGTATTTCCTTCAGGTATACATTTACATTAAAGTATAGAAAAAACTAACTTCCTAACTAATCTGAAAACTAAGATAAAAGAAACTAAAATAATAAAGATGAAAAGAAAACACCTGCTTTTCAAGGAGGCCGTGTGTAAAAACAGAATATCGCTAGTTAAATTATTTGTCAATCGAAATTTATGTCTCTTAATTTTCCCTTAAATATACTAGGGGATGTCAATTGCCGCACCTCCAGAGGCAAGCCGTTCCATAACACACTACCGCTGTAAGAAAGACTTCTTTTGTAAAATTCAGTACGGGGCTGCGGAACAGCAAGCTTGTATTCATTCTCTCTAAGGTTATAACTAGTTAAATCACAGCGACGAACAAAACGGGAAGTCAGATATTCTGGAGCAGTGTTATTTACAATGCTATGCGTCATTATTGCTTTACTAACTGCGCGCTGATGGAGAAGTTTCGACCACTATAGTTATAGTTTGAAAAGCCAAGAAAACGTGTCGTAGAGTAGCGTTTTTTAAAGGTTCCAATATATAACATTAGGAAAACCCACACATGTGTCAGTTGCCGGGGCCGGTCTTAGTTTAAAGTATTGTAGTGCGTACGTATATAGCCATCCTCAAACAGCAAAACTGGTTCAAGTCTTGCAGTGAACTTTTTACAAACTTTCCTACCGTTGATTTTTTTCTCGAATCGGATCTTCTCTGGGCCCACGTTAATACCGGCGCTGCAAATTTACTTTCCTTGCTGAGTGCTTTCATACTGTACGATCACAAATGACCTTGCACTTGATTTTGGTTTATCGGCACACGGCCAGAACACATATTGTACGCAACTTCGCAATCGTAAGCACGTCGCGTCCCGAGGGTAGCGGAGGGAGGGGGGGGGGGTAAAATTTTGAACCTGTCATATAAACGGGGGGTAATTTTTTAAAATACCCACTGCCGGGGAGGGGTAAATTTTTCATATGCCTGAATTGGTTGAAAATCACCGACCCCCCCTTGGCCATAAAATAACGAACAGTCCCTAATGTCACTCTATTACACTGCAATAGATCGACAATAACTAGGGTACCACTTGATGTGTTATCCACCGAGTTATCTTTGGTATTTTCTCCTTCAAGTCAGTATTTTTGTATATTATTTCTACAGTGGAGTAAATTTTTGCGGTAAAACGTTTGCGGTGATTTTATTTTGTGGGAACTTATTTTTGCGAATAGCGAAAAAAACCGCAAAAATCGCAAAAATTAGAACCTGTAAAAATTTAGTGCCACACGGTATTTCCCCTCGCGTGTTGGAGGTTATAGTTGATCCCCGATCACACGTGCTGAGCAATTGTCTTATAGATTTCTTCTATCGAAAAAGAAATTCTCTTCTTGAAACCACTTATTTTCTACAAGAATTCTAAATGGCAAAGAAGTTGTATTCCCAAGCTGTAAGTAGTGATAGCGAGGCGGACTTGAGCCAAGAGGCGGCTACTACTAGTCAAAGGGAAGTGCTAGATTCATGTAATCTTAACATAGTTATTAAATAAGGATTAAATAACTATTTACCGCTGTTTATCCTCAAGGGATTGAAGACGCCTCTGATCGATCACGTTCGCCATAAAGTTTCTTCAGATCGGATTCAGAGGTCGAGCGGAGCGAAAGGGAGGATTCGTACAGTCTAGAACCGTTTGGTTGGAATATTTTGCTTTCCCAAAGTCAGTTCACACAGTAGATTAGTAGTCTGGCTCTTTTACTTTGGTACTACCTACCCTGGTCCCAGAGGTTTTTCTTATTTTTTCTCCACGAAAACGAGCCCCAAAGCGGCGAGAACGAGCTCGATTTCGTGGAGAAAAATTAAGAAAAACCTCTCAGGACCAGGGTAGGTAGTAGGTTATTAAATGTGTAGAAAAAAGTTGGTTGAAATAAACTCGTGGCGAATTGTATAACAATGACAATTAAGTTGTATAAAATACTAACAAAGTTACGTTTCCGGACAAAAAAAAAGGATACTACATAGTCTATTTAATCTTGGTTTCTGCTATCTTTGAGAATAGAAAGCTTGATAGCAATAGTGACAAAAGGCAAGGTACCGCACCGATTAAACGCAAGATAACAGGGTAATGTGGTGGGTCACGCTTCTGATATTTCTTTGAAAAAGTCTACCGTCTTCGTCGCCTCTAAAATGGTTGAAACACCTGCATAAAGAAAACATCTTACACGAAAACAAAGAGCGTATAAGGGCATATAAGGGACGAGTGCAGCTTTTACACAAGAACAGGATATCGGACCGCACGCGATAGGAATGCATGCCGACAGGAAATGAGTACATTCCTGTAAGAAAAATGTCAAAAGTGCCACTTTGACTAAATGGAGAATTCCCGAAACGGGATTTACCTTCTCAGCCCCAAGATCTAAATGTAAATTCTCCTTACCAACTCCCATACTTGTCTTTTTATATCAGTTATGAGAATTTGTCTCATCAAGGCAACATCCCTTAGTTAATTATTTTCTTTACTCTGAATACAAGAATATTTAACGGTAAAACGACAATATAAATCCATGCTACAACATAAAAGGCAAAGATACCAAGATACTCAAATACAAGAACTCGTCAAAACAAATGACCCCACACAATTTTGGTCCACTTTAAAAACCATGTCAAAATCGGCTTCCAATACAGCTGATTCAAATGTCCCTGTAGATGAACTGTTAACACATTTTCAACAACTACACTCTGCTCCAAGTGAAGAAACCTTTTCCAAAACACAAGAGACTGTTATAGAAGAACTAAAACGTAAACAACAGTCTCTATTGCATTATAATGAACTTGACAATCCTTTTACGGAGAGTGAAATAAGAAACGGCATTAAAAAACTAAAGAACAAGAAGGCGGCTGGTACAGACCGAATACGAAATGAAATGTTAAAAAGTGGCGGTCACCTATTGATGACCTCACTGAAAAGACTCTTTAATCTTATTCTTGATGCAGGAATGTTTCCTGATTGTTGGTCCATGGGACTGATTACACCTATCTTTAAATCAGGGGAAAAGTCAAATCCAGCTAATTACAGGGGCATCTGCGTGACTAGTTGCCTTGGAAAACTTTTTACAGCCCTTTTAAATAATAGACTACAAAATCTCACCAAAAACAAAAATCTATTACATCCCTCACAAATTGGTTTCATAGAGGGATTTCGGACATCGGATCACATTTTCTCTTTACGAACTCTTATTGACAAATATGTAACTAATGCAAATAAGGGAAAATTATTTTGCTGTTTTGTTGATTTTCAAAAAGCTTTTGACTCTATATGGCATGATGGTTTACTTTCAAAGCTGATTACCTATAAACTAGGTGGACACTTTTATCAACTGATTTCAGACATGTACTCTAGATCCAAATGCGCCATAAAGTGCGGAAATCGTAGGACTCAATTCTTTAATTACAACAGGGGTGTAAGACAAGGATGTATTCTGTCTCCTCTACTATTCAATCTATATTTAAACGACTTTCCTTTTACTCTAGATAACTCTCGTGATACAGACGCAATTACCCTACCAAATGGAGATCCACTTAATTGTTTATTTTATGCGGATGATCTAGTCCTTATATCTCAAAGTGCTTCAGGTCTTCAAAAGCAAATCGACACACTCCAAAATTACGTACAAAAATGGCTGTTGAAAATAAATCTTCGGAAAACAAAAGTTTTAATTTTTCAAAAGCAGAACCGTAAAAGCACCCGGGAAAAATATTCTTTCTTTTTAAATGGAAACCAAATTATTAATACCTCAGATTACACCTACCTGGGAACAATATTTAGCTCGAATGGGAGTTTCACCTCCTCAAAAAAGAGTTTAGTCGAAAAATCTAGACGTTCAGTATTTGCATTCAAAAGGTATATTGAATTCAACAAACTCTCTATATCCAAAGGTAATTTCTTATTTAATGCTGTCTTTCTACCCGTTCTTTTATATGGTTCAGAAATATGGGGGGCATATGATAGCCTCAATCTTAACAAATGGGAGAAAGATCCTATCGAACGCTTTCACTCGCAATTTTACAAATCTTATCTTTGCCTTAATAGAAGAGCATCGAATGTCGCAGCAAGAAATGAAACCGGAAGACTCCCTCTCAAACTAACTATTTTCTCTAATACACTCAAGTTTTGGCTTCACTTACTAAACCTCCCGAATTCAAGCGTTGCCAGACAATGCCTTCAAATTTCAACTCAACTGGCAGACTCTGGAAAAAAATGCTTTATGCTCTCCATCTATGATATACTTAAACAATATGGTACCGATTTCTCTACTGATCTTCAAACTATGATTGATACAAATGGAGATAGATTAAAAACTAAAAAGTGTCAATCCAAAATAATCGAAAACTTTAAAACAGATTTAGAAAAGCATCAACATGAATTGATTAGATGTAACAAAAAACTGAAATTTTACTCTACTTTTAAAACAGATATTACTCCCTCTAACTCACTAGAACTAATTACAAATCTTAAACATCGTCGGGCAGTAGCAAAACTTAGAGTAGGCAACCATAACCTACGAATTGAAACTGGTAGACATTCTTATCCTAAACTTCCTGAGCATCTGAGAATCTGTCAAAACTGCAGCTCAAATGAAGTTGAAAACGAAGAACATTTTGTACTTAATTGTAGTAGATATAATACAATTAGAAAATCTCTAATAGACTACATTGCTAGAAATTATTATGATTTTAGTTCTTTAGATGCCAATCAAAAAATTATATTTCTCTTTAATAATATAGATGCCTTTCTCTGTAAAAAATTAGGTTACTTCATTTATGAAGCTTTTGCACTAAGAAATGAATCGACAATCGCAACAATCGTCAATTAGTTGATCCTATTACTTACCCTTACATATCTTTAGATGTAATTCGTATTATTATTATCATTATTTTCCTATACTTTTGCAATACCATTTGTAATTGGGAATGCAAATAAAGTGTGTTGTTGTATTGATATTGTGTCGTGTTTGTTTTTAAAGAAAGGAACCCTCGACAATGTACCGTTAAGATACCGTTAATGATCTAATAAACCCCACTCGCTAATAAACACCTCTTATCCGATAAGGCATTTTTGGGAGAAACGCCTCTTACTAATAAACGCCCCTGTCTAGTGAACGCCTTTTCGGGCCGAATTCGAACGAGCCGATCTGTCCAAAACGTGCTTATGGTGGTATCTAATCATTGATTCTGGTATTGGCGAAGCCAATAAAAGGAAGCGCAATACTTGGCGATGATTTGGACAGTGTTAAATTGACACTGAAGAAAACTACATTGTGATTATTTTGTTTTTTGACATTCACTGTATAAGTGATGCCCTTCAATTTTTAGAGAAGTGGAAACTTTTCTTCATGTTTGTTCAGGATTAAATTAACGCCCTGGGCTGTTTATTGGAACATTAGCAGAATTTTTAAAATAACATCCGGGAGACCCCCGTCTCCATGCATGGTATTTTGTCACTCAATACAAGTTCGACGAAATGCAAACACCGCTTCTCGTTTCAGTTGTGCAGACTTCAAAACACCTACAGTCTTTATTTTTTGCCTTAACCGTCGCACGAACAGGAAAAGCTGTACTGAACGAAAGTGTGGTGCAAATGTGAAAATCACCTTTAATACACACCCGAGAATCTACGGTATTTTTCCTCCCGCGCTCGAAAGTTCAAGACTATAATAAAAATAAGCATTGTTTAATGCGTCTGTAGCAGCAGAAATGATGACAAGGCTCAGAATGTTAACAAAATGGGCCCCTCCTTGAATGATATTTCGGATTTTTTGTAACAGAAGCCTGTCGCCTCTGTTGATGCGATACTGAGACATCACCTTTATTTTAAAAAGGTAAGAAAAACTTCTGAGTACCAAATTTTTAAGTATAAAACTAATTCGTATGTTGATTGAAAACTATGTATTGATAGCTATTTATAGCAAGCTCTATTTCTGTAGTTATTGCATTAGTGCGACTGACTGATATCGAGTTGTTGCTTCAGGTTTTCTACGATTTTAAGTCAAGTTATCGGATCTGTTGAACGATTTTAATCAAATGGACCATCTTGTAGTTCATGTCTGAACAACCTGGCATGTAAGAAGTCGTTATTGCCATACACGTCTATCATGAAAAACTTTCATACTTCACTTACCAATATGTTTTTATTAACTAAAGACCACAGCGCTCAAATTCAGGAGTTTATTATTTTAATGTGCACTTTTCAGTACAATCATTGATTTTTTTCTGTCGAAGCAGAGTTAAGAGAAATTAAGAAGACAAACCACCAAATAGGGCACATAATGAAACGAAAATTTGGTTGTAATGGAATGTCAAATTTACCACCCACATAGGATAGCCTCTGACCTTAAACAAGCCTTAACACAATTGTCGGAACGACAAGAAACGTCCAGACGTTTTTTTCACAGCCTAATTTTAGCAGGCTTTGTTATTCAAAAATTCCTTCCATGGGCGACCCGCCCTTCATTGGTGTTCACTGTTGTTTTCGAGTATTAGGTGTTAAGCCGTGTCGAACTTAGCCTGCGAACAGGCTCACTAAGTGCGTTATTTGCACGAGTATCTTGGCGGCGAAGTCGCGGTTTGCGAGCCGTGTGTCCCTGGGGGAGGGGGTTCTCCCTTAAATGGCCTACGAACGTGCCGCTGAACAGTGTATGGGTTTTTGGCCTCTCTGCCCTCCTAGAGTCCTCATAGACAGGGTATCTAACTTCATGCGAGTCTGTCCTAAACGGGGTCTGAACCTGTTCTAAGCAGGGTATGGTTGCACGATTATTGTCGTTATCTATGGTTTGTACAGTATTTAGCACTCCTAAACCCGAACACGTTTGCCTATCTTTAGAACACTGTTAAATTGTGTACAAGGAGAGAATGTCTATTTTGCCCTTTGTCGTAAACAGGGAACTAAAATACAAGATATTGTCCACCACATGGTACGTATTTTAGTTTTTTTTTTGTCAGGGTTTCAAACCCTTAGCGGCTCCTCTATACCCAAGCATGGTTCAAGTGCCCCCCAGGATATATCTGAATCAAGGGCAGTGTTTTCAACTCCCCCCTTCCCCCACCACCACCCTCCAAAAGACACCGAACTGCCTGGTATGCCATAGCCACATTATTCTGATATGAGGTATAAATAAAAACTTCCGTGTGTGATCTCTCTTGTCAGTTGAGAGCTGTGCGAAACATCGACTGTCCGAATATCGCTTTTGTAAGTCGAAGAGTAAAACGTTTTTCAGATCAACACTTCTCCAATAGTTCCTTGATAAATTTCATAGTTCCATAAGAAAATATATTTCATTCCACTGAAGGATGTCCTGGATGGTAGCAGATTTGCGCAGCCTTCCAGTCCGGGCTTCCAGTGCCGACGCGAAACTTTGGGGTTTCGTCGGTCCACAAAACCTCCGTTTAGGTACGCATTGCATTGTGGTCGACAGAGAGTCTTTAACATCATGGCACTCTAATTGTCTTCCTCTTATACTTATCAAAGTACTTCGTCTTACTTTACAACTCTTAAGAGGAGAACTTCTAAAAAAATACGACCAAGAGATATGAAATGTACTATGGTGCCAAAACTGAATGCATGCATCGAGTTTTGAGTTATCCTAAATAATATCTGGTCTATTTTGACTAATTTTATTGGCAGGCGCCAAAAGGGGAGGCAAAAGGAAATGCCTTTTCCCTTTCTGTTTCAGTTCCGCGCTAGTGTATCAAATTCTATTGCGTTCTCGAACCAAATCGCGATTGAGCTCGATTGGGTTCGACTGTCAGTTCGATTACCGAATGGTTCGATTAGTTACGTCGGTATACGTACACCTAGCTGCGTTCGTCTAGTAACGAAGCACTGAAAAGATGCCTGGGTGAAAATAAAGGGGAAATTTGTAATCCCGGAGGTCGTTCTTTTCCATGTATGGCAGGATTTTGGGACCCATTCCAAAATTAAATAAGACCAAGGTCACGTAAATATCAACCAACACTGATAACTCCATAAAGGGGAATTCTCCAAATGCACTCGCGTTACGTCCGGTCAGTGAACCATAATGGGAATTCTTTAATATTTGCCTTAACTACGGGTCATATATAGATATAGGGCGATTCGAATTTAATATAGCTATTATGATAAAAGGGGTATCTATAAATAAAATACCGTACTTGATTCGACAAACGAAACACTGTCTGAATTGAATCGCAAATGGTGTGAAGCGATTTCTCCAAAAAATAAGGTATGTTCTTGTCTGAGTATTCCTTTCTAACAATCGAAGTCTGGGAAAGACCCAGAAACTAATGAAAAGTCGATCCCGTATCGATATATCCGGGATACATGCATCGTTTCTGGGAAATGCAAAAAGTGCTTTTTCAACTAATCAGAGCAAAAAGGGAAAGAAACCTTTTAAAATACCTGACTAAGGTAAACATTGCTTGGACCAAAAATTTGTAAGGTCTTTGATCAGAAAGAATTGCTCCGGCTAGGATTGTCTTTAGACCGGGTTTATGAAACGAGTGTCAAACAACATACTGGCAATGTAAATGACCGTTTATGGAACTACACCTTTCTTGCTTAAGGCAAATCACCCGAAACCATCTGTAAGTCTGGTTTGAACTGGCAGCAGTTTCGCTATTCACAAATGTCTCGATAACGTCAACAACAAGCAGCTGACCCAGCGCTGAACGGGGAAAAACTGCTTGCATACAGCCTTATGGAACCTTATGGAACATTCTTTCAAGAAAACACAAAACACTTAATACGAACAATGCCAAGTTGTTTTTAAAACACGCGGCGAAAATCATGAAATTTTAAGAGAATCGCTATAAGGAAGGGACCATATGTTCTATAGGAATCTTACTTTTTATTTCTATCTATCGTTAACTAGTAATGTTTTAAATTGTATATAAAATTGTAATTTTACATTTACCTGTACTTTTTTATCATACACGAACCCACAAGCCTTATGCTTTAATTACCATCGTGTATAAATAAAGGAGTCACAAGTCCCGCACATGCGTGCTCTGGGTATAGGCTTGTAGCCACAAATGGGCACTATGGCCACGTTGGTAGCGGGTATTACCCCTTCATCTACCCCCCCCCCCCCAAAAAAAAAAGATAAATAGTGAGCCTGAGTGTTAGCAGCCGTGGACAGCTGTTTCGACCTTATTAGGTCCCGTCAGCTTTCTGTGTATAAATAAAGGTCTTACTTCCTTACTTCCTCACTTCACTGATACCGACTGAGTTATCAGTGGCACTTTGGCCTGCACACTAGCTAGCAGAGTTTTAACAAAGTTGGCATGTTGGCAAAATTCTGTTATTCTTATCGAGTGCTTGCGGTGCAGCTGCCGGGTCCCTTGAGAGCACACCTGGCATGGGGTTATCTCTGCCGGAAAACGGCTGATATATTAATTTCAGAATATTGATGAAGTCCTCCAGACTTTTTATGCTTGTTCAGCGTTTCTCGGAGCTATACTGTAAAAACAAACTGTTGTTTCCTTAGTCTTTTTCAGTTATAATCATTTGTTTAGACTGCTTGCGCTCGGATTGGAAAATGAAATTACGACCCGAATGCAACATAGACCCAACATAGTGCTGTAATTGGCAGTGAATACGGAATCCTTCAAGTTATATCTGCAAATCGCATAACTTCTTCTAACAATAATATTAATTAACAATATTATTGTTTTGGCTTTAAAGAATATATAGTAGCCAGTTGATCACAACGTGGAACATCCGCTCGGGAAATCACAGGGTTCCACGATAAACCTGTGTGTTTTCCAGTCTTGTCCAGGTCTGTTAAGATTTTCTCAAATCCCTTTTTAAGCTTGCCATTCGATTTGTCATCGTTTTCTCAGGTGGGTATACCTTTCCTCTTTGTGTCTTAGTTAGGGGTCCTCATGTCTCTAAAGTTAACTGTCATTTTCTGCTCTTGTTGATGTTGCTCAAGATTTTAAACCGAAGACGGGATTACGCTCTTTAAAAGTGTCAAAAGCGAAAAATCAACTTGCTGACCGGGCGACGAATTAAATTTATCTTGTCACACTTTTGATGTGTTCTCATCAAGTTTAGTTGTAGTGTATCAAGCACAGCAGTACAGATGCCTTTTCAGAATCGACTGGTAAAATTGTCGAAGAAAATGATGTCAGGAAATGATTCGAGTGTCTGAAAGCGGGAACCAGATACAGGGTTTTCTTGTACTCATGAACTCAGAAATCGAAGTCCGTCCACCTCTTGTGCGTTTTCCTCATCTGGGTAGCCAACCTGTTAATCATTCTGTCCATCAGCTCTCTTTCATGCGTACCAGATGGCCGGCTCAAAGGTCCACAATTGTGCAATGAGCTGTAGCTGTGTGTTGCATTTATAATGCGTATTAGATGTCTAAGGGATCGGCCACGCAAGAACGCATTTACCATTCTTCGTTTGACAGCCTTTTGCAAGGAACATAACTTTTTTTTCCTGGCGAGAGAACAGGTTTGGCATCCGGATTTAGATAAGTTGAAATAAAAATATCAGAAAAAATCTAGTAAGAATCAACAACTGATCGATAAGCAACCGCCTCTCTGGGAAGAGAATAGCCTACTCTAATGCAAATTAAGGCAGACTCGTGAGGACAGCGTCACGACTCAGTGACTGTCCAAGTTAGCATTGACAGTCTCTCCCACAGTTCCTGAAAAAAAGACAATTGGCAGGAGGACTACTCAGTGGAATTACAGACTGAGCTTTTCTTAGGTGCCCTTTCTCTGATAAAAAAACTCCACACCTGTCTTTCTGTAGGACTGGACTGTAGAACTGGTAAATGCGCACACAGACACACACCAAAGAAAAAAAACTGACATTAAAACAGCCTTGTTTTTCTATGGTTTTCTACGGAGGGGGACTGGGGGGGGGGGCAAGAAAGACCCCCAGCGAACCGTAATTCTAGGAAAAATAAAAAATGCATTATAAGATTTCTAGGAATAACCCAAAAGAAGTAAACGATCGATATGTTTCTTTGTTGAAAGCCATACTACAGCAAATCAACCCGAGGTGCGTTTAAGTTTTTAATGTTTCTTTCGTTTTTTTTTTCAGTTTTTTTTAACAATGCATTTACTTTTGCAAAGGCCTAGGAAACGGCTCACAGAAGGTTCGATCAGCGGTTGCAATTACGGCTGATGACGATGCATTAAAATTTGAGGTCTCTCACCTTCAATTGCATCCTCTAGTAGCATGCAGATACTTGATAATTTGAAGTGGGAAATGTTCCAAGTATCCATGTGCATGTAGCGAAGGCATGATTTGTATAACCATTTAAGTATAGTTGGGGAAAAATTAAAAGCGATAGTTAAGGAAATAGGAGACGTCTGTACGCAGGCTAGTTTTTGTGAGTAAAAGAAAACATCGATTTTCGGTAAAACATAACACTTCCACTTTCATTTTTCTTAGTCTGAGAAATGTACTTTGTAAATGTTGTAAAAAATACAAGTGAAGCGCTCAGGTTGGTGCTAACACACCGAGACGTCAGTATTGCAATGAACCATAACTGACTGTACCCAGAATAACAACATCAGTCTCGCGAGTATCAGCGTTGGAACGAGAGCATTTGTCCAGTATTCAAAATCGCCATAGTTGGCGTAGCTTCTTTGGACTTGTTGGGAGGTTAAGATTGTCTCCGTTAGGGGCTGTAGTTGGTGGAAAACCTGAGACGCAGCCAGCTCCTCCATGTTTGAGACACAGCCAGACTGTCTTGCTATCAACTCTACATTTGTTATGGAGTTGATCGTGAGCTGACCTTTCATGACGATTTGATTAAACAGAGATCGAGTCTTGATGGTGAATACCTCAAATGACTCTTAACTGTTCATGATCATGCCACCATAACATCTGTATGCTCTAACTTGTTGCAAAATCGTATTATTTTAGTACAGTTTAGTCTGTGGGCCGACTTTCTACCTAGAAAATAGCGCAAAAATAAAGGCGTCGTGTAACAAGAGGGGTAGCTAGAAGGCGAGAGTGCCCCATTCCTCTTTCCTTGCTCGGATCGTTCGGATCCTACTTCGATGGCTAGTTATGTTTGTTGAAAAGTAATGAAAGTTTAACCTCTTAACCAGTAAACCCAGACATGCGCAGTTATTTTGAGACTGATGTTAGGCTAAAAAAATTTTATCTCTTTATTTTACTTTTCATTTGCCTGCAGATCAGTGAAAGTCAAAATAAGTGATCGGAGACCCGTCGATCCAAGAGCTGCTACACCCGGAAGTAACGAAACTCACGGTAAAGTATATGGAATACATAAAATATCAATAAAGTAACTGAATATAGCATTGAAATTAAACAAAACTACAAAATTTTCATCTGAAAAGAGATGGTTTATGTACTATCGTTCTTATTCATACGGTAAGAATTTTCCCTGATTTATCTTCCCTGGGGGTAGTCAGAGAATAATATGACTACATTTTTTTGAATCCATAAGTTTTGCGAACAAGACAATTATAGTAGGAACACACTTCATTAATGAAAATTTAATTAAAAAAAATATAATGCAAATTACAGGCAAATACTTGTGTCTCCGACCTCGAACAATCCCAAAGTGATTTCCTTCCTTCTCTGCTTCCTAGAATAGTCCAGTTTTGATGATAATTATGTCCAGTCTGGTTATTAAACTGATAGGTTAATTAACCGCGATCAGTTATTGGCCATAAATACTTAAAACAGTCATTGCCCGGTTTTCATCCGCCCGTAAGTCTGCTTCTTGTTGCTCTATTGTACGCATTAACGGCGACAACAGCCAGACGAACGATAAACTGAACTGATAATTCGACGTTTAATTTGTGGAATGCATCATCTAGTCTACACCATGCAAAGACAGGATTATTGAGGATAATTATAAGATCCACTAATACTTCGCGTATTGTATTTATATGAAAATTATTTATACAAAATTATGCATCGCATATATGCATAGACATCATCAAGATGATGTTTGTAGTGTAGTTAGTCTTGCACTGACATACAGTTAAAGGACTAATGAAAAGACTGGAAAAAACTGGAAGAGGAAATGAGAGGGAACTGGGCTACCAGAAAATCAAAGCCACTGAATACCGAAATCAGCCTTTGACTTGTATCTGTAGTACGGTGCATGTTGCTTTGTTGTTGCCTTGTTTAATACAAGGTCGTTTTTGGAGCGTCGAGCATTCAAAATCTGCTGGAGGTCATGGGAGCGAAGAACTGGATCTAGCTGGTTTTTGGTTGAGTACAGTAAAAACCCACGTATAAGAACCTACTTTTTTCCAACTTAGCCTAAATAAGTTCTTATAGAAATGGTATTCAGTGGGATTTTAGGCTACTTAGGTTCTTAAATAGGTTCTTAATTTGATAGGGACACTAGCGATCAGCACAGATAACTACAGGGCATACGTGATATGGAGTATATTGCTGTATATTAAGTAATTATCTAGAATACAGTTTAAATGATAACCACACAGTAAATTTATCTTTCCAAAGTACTAGCATGCATGTCTTTCATGCTGCAGTGTCCATAAAATGCTGTGTTACATTTTGTGATGCCTTCATTTTTGTAAAATAAGAACCTATTGAAAATTTTTGGCTAACTAGGTTTTTATGAAAAGGGGGTTTAAAATGAAAATTTTAGCCTAACAGGTTATTAAATTTTAGGTTCTTACACGCGGGTTTTACTGTACACTAAGTAGATTGTTTGGAAGAGCGGAACGCCGAATAGATATTGAGCTCTGGACGACAGAAAACTCCTTGAAAAAATAACGTACTAGGAATGCTAAAAGATTTAAATAAACTCAAAAAGAAAGACCTGGTCTTTCAAATTAAAGCGTTTTCCTGTACTGCCATTCCTGCTTGCCGGAAAATCTGCAAAAAATGATGTTGGCCGAACGATACTTCTCAAAAACATTTCATCATCAAGTTTATTTGTTAGCGATCATTTTGTCAGCATTTCTTTTCATATTATTGTTATTTTTGTTTTCCCTTAGTTTTAGGAGGACCATTGCTTAAACTACTGGGTAATCAGAAATTAGTGTTCACTTGAATCAGGTCTCTCTCTTTCTTTGGGAGCCTGACGGTCGGTTTACGGGGAGCTGTATGTTTTGGCAAATTTTAAGCGAGATTTCCTCTGATATGCATCATAGTCCACTATAGTCTAAAATTAGACAACTTTTTCTCCAAAGCTATATTTAAGCATTAATGTAAGCACAATGTAAGCATTAATTACCAGTAAGATTGATTCGAAGCTTTCTTGAGATTGCCCCTTTATACGAGTGTTTACCTTGTATTATGTGATCTGTGGTTAGCATATGCATGCATCACTGGATTGACAATTCAAGTTAAAGATTATAAGTGATGACCTGTACAAGAATCGAACCTGTTTCGAGTTCTTGTTTCTACATAACAAAGTAAGGAAACCAAGAAAAAGCGTTAGACAGTAGAACTGAGAAGTGGTGAGTACATGTAAAACAGTCTTAATCAACCTATAAGGGCAGTTAGGACTCAGGTTCGACGTTCATGGTCGTTAGGTTGGCCTCATTACTATACCAGTCCCTATTTATTCAAGTGTTTACTATTTTCCGGAGCCGAAGATCGAATTGAAAGAAAATGAGAGAGAATTTCAGACCTGATTTCAATTGCCAAGTGTATTTGATAGAGTGTACTGCTGGGATACGAAAATGCCTGTTTCTGAGTTTGTTCCCGAAAACCTTTTTTTTTTCAATTATGGCTTGCGCGAGGTTTCTAAACCACGACATTATTAGTCCGCAGACAGCAATATCAAATTTGTCAGTCTTGTAAAATATCTCCTCAATCATTCTAGAATTCCAGTTCTTAGCCATGTTACATACGGTATGCCGAGAACTGTTGAGTTCATTTAACATGTTTGGCGCCACGTCAGTAACTGTCAGTCTACCAACGTAAGTAAAGAGAGTAAAAATCTGCATTATTTGAAACATATTCAACTGGGGCTAGATAAGAAATTAAGGGGTATAAAACTCTTAGTCGTATCCGTTAACGACATATTAAATATTGCCTTAATTATGCTGTCAATGTCACGTACTCTGCACGATCAAGTTCACTGTCGTTGATTTTTACTTGTGCAGTTGTCATGCATTGTGGTTTTTGTGGTAACCATCACATAGGTAATGGCTCGATTTGCACGCCGCCAGGGGGCGGGGAGGAAAGGGTGCTTCTTTCGTTTGCACATAAAGATCTAAAAGTGCGAAAACTCTAATGAATCATAACAGAAACTACTATATTACGAAAAGTAACAATTCTGCTTCAAAATAGTCATTTTCGTCCGTAGGTTAAATGCCACTTTTATACTGGGGTACTTATTAGCAAAGGGACCCTTACCCAGCTGACGCGCTTTTAGTATAGAGGCGCTTATTGAGTTAAGGGGAACTTAGTGGAAACAATAAAGAAAGCAAAAACTCGTTTGATAGAGGGTGCTCATTAGAAGGGAGCGCTTATTAGAAGGACGGCGCCAAATTGAATTGAACCATTCGGGCACCTGGAAAACTGTCGGTCAATAACAGAAAAAAGCATTCTTTAGGAAACTCGGTTAAAATGAAAGAGCCCAGGGTTTTTTTGGTGTTCGTTATACTCCAAGTCGTTAAGGACACAGTGAGGTCCCCTTTGGCCCATGTTTAGTCGACGTGTACTTTCTTTCTTCACTGATTTACCCACTGAATATACCAGGCTCTTTAAACTGATGGTGCTTGACTGTGTGATACAGTTAAGCTCCGATATTTTCTTCTTGTAGCCATGAAGCTCCGTACTCCTTTTTCAGATACTCTGATTGATTATACAGTGTATTGTAATGGAAGGGATTCTTATCAACGATAATATCAACGACATATTGTTAGCCTAAACAACTCTAAATATAATGTGAAAAGTGGCCAAGGGCAAACCATTCTACACATAAATTAGTGTACACCTCCGTCTTCTGGTATTACCAAATTTGAAAATTTTCAGAAGGTGAAATTTTCATGCGAACATGAAACTTCTGTAACGGCGACTTAAAGGAAACAATGATATACCCGGAGATCTATATCGTGGTAAATCCCATTTCCTTCTCTCTACTCGTCATTTCATTGAGCTTGGAATATTTGAATGTTATGTTGAAGAAATTTATGCGACCAATGGGTCCAGGAAATACAAAATGACCAACCTTGTACGATCAACGCCCTGGTAAGGAAAAGTCGCACACTGGCCGCAAACAGCCCACACGGCCGGTGCATAATTCCAGTTACTGTAGCGTGAAGCAACTGAGAGTATCGGTACTTTCCCTCGGATGGGATGCTAGTCCAACGCAGGTTACCCCCAGCAGTATGTCACCGGTGCTCATTTATACACCAGGGTGGAGAGAGGCGGGACGGGATGCTAGTCCAGCATCCATTTACACACCTGGGTGAAGAAGGGGAGACAATAAGGAGAGTTTGTTGTCTAAGGAAGCAACAGATGCGCAGAGGCCAACCTTCGACCCTCCAAGCTTCCAATCGCAAGTCGCAAGTCACCGCGCTTCCACCCTGTGGGCAAGTTTAACAACTCCCCTCCATGACGGTTTGACAGAACACATCATCCCTTTGCTTTTCCAAAGCCCTGAACTGCTGTACTTTGTAGGAGTGCTTGTGGATGATAACCTTATTAGCCTAGTTGGAAAAAGTCTTCTCTCGTTTTTCTTGATTCAATTAAGTTGCTTCCTTCCTTCTCAAGGGAGAGCTTGTTCACCTTTAGAGACAGGGCGCGCGTGAACGGCATCGGCAAATTTGAGCCATAGGATGAAACAAGTAACATTCGTGCCGCTCAGAGCTGTAGATTCTGCTATTTTATAGTAGAGAGCTCGTGCTCGCAGTCAGACATAAGTATTGATTAATTTACAAGGTCAAACCTTTGTTATGTAAACGGATTGCATAACTGAAATATATCACTGAACATGGATGCCTGGCGAATGCCGCTAACTGAATGTAATGCAAAGGGGGACGACTGATTACTGACTTCAATAGCAGGTAGGCCCTTGTCTTTCATGTAAAAAAAGGTTTTGTTCAATTATGGACGGCTAATGAATTGAGCATTAATGTGGAATCCGTAAGTCCGGCCGGCAGATGCAGATCTGATTGCTGTCGGCCTGAAATCAGTTTACTCGATGCTTAATACGCTTACGTAGCAGTTTCTATACTAGTCAAGGTTGACTACGTATTTTTGCAGTCACTGTCTTCGTGAAAGGCAAAATGTTTGCTGTGTTTTGTAGCCGCTTTAATAATTGTTTAAAATAGTATTTTTACACATGGCTCGTTTATAGCACGTTGATCTGGGCTAGGGGCTCCCGTGCAGATCGCTTGTTAGTGATGAACCAAGCATTAGATGCCAAAGCGTATGCAAAAATATTGAATTCTTAATTGAAAAACGTTATTAAGGCTATTCAGCATAATCGGTCTTCAGTGGGCTTCGAGCATTCCCTCTTTCTGTTAGGCGGATATACCAGTCAAGAGGAGAAACACGCTCGTGTATGAACAGCTGAAAATCACAGATCTCTAGTACAGATTTAGTACACACAGTCCGGCTGAAGCGTGCACTCTGCAACCGGTGAACGTCAGATTTACCACAACAATAAAAAACAGTCCTATAATTAGTATTTTGTTTTGGGATCACGAAAAAATCCCATAATTTTTATTTTGTTTCGGTATCACGAAACTGAGCAAACGGAGAGCTAACGCAGTGTTATTTTCTTGCAGCCATTTCGTGACATCCCAGTTCATGCATTCTGTAGGCTGGCTTCGAGTGCCGCGCGCCGGGCCGGTTTCTCGTGACTGAAGAACTGATCGAAACAATAAGCAATCGAAACCATGACCACTGTCGTTTTGTTTCAGTTTTACATGGTCATGTGGTTCCGGCCACAGCAGATAACGCCGCACAGAATAACTTGCCGTTTTTGGTTTTGTGGCTTTAAGCCCTAAAGCCCCCCGTTAATTAATTTTCAAAAGAATAATGGAAACTGAAAAGACAATGCACTTCACGGGCACCTAGTGAACCATATAGGATTGAAACAAAGTGGTAAACTAGAACAATGCCTCCTTAATAATGGTCTGGCTAGGTAGAAAACCAGAACCAACGACAGGAAACTCCAGAGGAGTACATATTGTCAAAACAGATAGATTTGATACAAAGAGACAACTTAGGGGAGCACCTTAAGATCGAGTTTTTAGATGTTTCAACACACATTTTATCCTTGATGTGCCCGTCATTGATTTTAAGTTCCAATCTGTCCACCGTTTGTCTAAGATTATCGATTCGTTTGCCCTTTTCAGTCAAAACTAGTTGGGTTAGGGTTAATACTTATGCCTGCTCTTTATTTCTACGACCGCTTTTTGTGATCCAAGTGAAAGCTCACTCATTTTCTTATTAAAAAACCTCGTTTACCTGACCATCCCGTTAATGCAACCAACAACCACTTTTAGTTGGAGTCCTGAGCTATGTTAATCAACAAGTTCACTTCTTTAAAGAGCTACAAGATCAAGTTCAGGAATACCCGCATGAAAATTTAATTATTGGCGGTGACTTTAATGGTGCTTTAACGCAGCGAGATAAAGAAGGTGGGAACCCTGTCACAAGAAAACTTTCAGTTATCAACCATAAATAAGCTATGCGAGCTATATAACCTTTGTGACATTTGGCGCTCTCTAAACCCTGACGCGAGGCAATTCACGTGGAGAGACAAGTCGTTTAAAGTGCAATGTCGTCTAGATTACTTTTTGATTTCTAATGAACTGAGTAACCACGCTTCGGACTGTTGTACTGTTGTATCATTTTTGCTCCAAACACAGACCACTCCGCCGTGCAAATTAATCTTATTGCCGAGGAATTTAAACAAAATAAAGGACCTGGTTTTTGGAAATTCAATTCTTCTCTGCTTGAAGACAATCGATATGTTTCCCAATTACGTGAAAACATTCTAGAATTTAAAAGTAAATATGAAACTGTCGAGGATCTGGGTCTACGATGGGACTTTATTAAAATGGAGATCAGAGGATTCACCGTTAAATATACCAAAATTAAAGCTCGGAGAAGACGGGATGAAGAAAAAATCCTTCAAAATAAAATAAACGAACTAATCTTGAGGGCGGAGAAAAACAGAAACAGCAGGCAAATCCTTTGTGAGCTCAACTCTACCAAAGCTCGTCTAGAAAGATAATGGCATATAAAACACGGGGAGCGATTCTCAGAAGCCGAGCCAGATGGCATGAACATGGTGAACGTAATAATAAATATTTTTATAGTCTTGAAAAAAGAAATTACTCAAGAAAATCAGTTACCAAACTGAAGCTAAATGACGGTTCTTTCACAACAAATCAATTCGACATTTTAGAGGAACAAAAGAAATTTTATGAAACACTTTATCAATCCCAAGTATCCGACTCTCAGGACGCACAAGACAGTGATGTCTTTTTAAACCTTAACAGCATTCCCACTTTGTCCGAGGACGAACAAGCTTTGTGCGAAGGGCTTATAGCACAAAGAGAAGCGCTAAATGCTCTGAAAGATTTCTCGGCGGATAAAACGCCCGGTACAGACGGGCTGCCTGCCGAATTTTTGAGATACTTCTGGCCTGAATTGCAAAGTTCAATCGTCAGTAGCTTCAATTACGCTTTTCAAAACGGCTCCCTATCGATATCTCAAAGGCGAAGAATAATTTCTCTTATTCAGAAAAAGAACAAAGTTAAAACTATCCTTGAAAATCTTAGGCCAATTTCTCTGTTAAATGTTGATTATAACTGAAATTCTTACTAAAGTTTTGGCGAAATGCCTTGAAAAGGTTTTACCCAAATTGATAAATCCAGACCAAACAGGATACGTGAACGGGCGATATATTGGCAAAAACATTCGATTAATACAAGATCTGATGTTTTACACCGAGAAAGAAAATCTGCCAGGAATCGCCGTCTTTCTCGATTTTCGCAAGGCTTTTGACACCATTGAATGGCATTACTTAGAAAAAGCTCTTACCCACTTTAATTTCGGGCCTAACTTTTTACAATGGTTCAAGATTCTTCATACTGACATCTCTAGTTGCGTTCTAAACAACGGACACGCTTCACGCTTTTTTTTCCATAAAACGCAGTGTGAGACAGGGCTGTCCACTATCCCGATTGTTGTTCGTTATCGGCCTTGAACTTCTTGCAAGAGCTGTCAAACGCGACGCGCTTATTAAAGGAATCACAATTGGAAATAAAGAGATAAAAACCAGTATGTATGCTGATGACACTACTGTTTTTGTTAGCGACACCGATTCAATCTTGCATCTACCAAATATGCTAGAGAAATTTAGATCTATTTCCGGCTTGCAAGTTAATACCTCTAAAACTGAAGCTTTGTGGCTAGGCTGCTAGAAAGACAGACGTGACACCCCTTTCAATTTTTAAGTGGCCAGAAGATCCCATTTACGCGCTAGGTGTTTTCTTCTCGTATAACACGCTTAAAGCTGGTAAGTTAAACTTCGATGACAAGTTACGCAGCATGGAAAAAGTATTGAACATTTCGAAATGCAGAAGACTCACGCTAATTGGAAAGATTAACATTGTGAAGACGTTAGCTTTGTCCAAATTAATTTTTAATTCTTCCAATTTATATTTGCCGCTGCATGTTATTTATGCAGCCAACAAAATGATTTTTGACTTTATCTGGGAAGGCAAACCACCGAAAATAAAAAAATCCACAATCAATGGAGAGAAAGCCAACGGCGGTCTTAAAATGATAGATTTTGGTTTAATGAAAATTGCCCTAAAAATCGCCTGGATTCAAAGAATACGTCAAAACTCTGACGCTGCTTGGAAGGTCATACCAGAATACGCTTTAAGCCATCTTGGTGGCTTTGCCTTTTTATTAGACTGCCGTTACGACTTAAATTTACTCCAGCTACACGACCTACCTCCTTTTTATCATTCTGTGTTAAAGTACTGGCAAGACTACAGACCTATGTTTTCTGAAGATATGACACAGGCACAGAACGCAATAATCTGGAATAACAGCAATATATTAATAAATAAAAACACAATTTTTTTCAAACACTGGTATCGTAGCGGAATCATACGCATCCAGGACCTACTTGATGTTGACTTCACCTTCCTATCCCTCGACAAATTTCAACGGAAATTCCATCTGCAAGTCCCCTTTACCACATATTATGGGCTAATAAATGCCATCCCCTCTAGTTAAAGACGTATAAATAAGCTAAAAACCACAAATTCTTCCACCTCTAGTGGAAATAGTTCCCAGGAATCCCCGCCCGCCTGCTTATGCGGCCATCCTAGACCATTTCTTCCAAGCGCCCACAGCTGAAACAAGAATTTTGCGTTACGGTTTTTCTAAAGAATGTTTAACCAATGTCTACCTGCTGCCTTTCTCAATAACACGAGAAGTTAATTTACAAATGTTTCATTACAAAATCATACATAACATCCTTCCAACGAGATGTTCCCTGTTTCGTGCGAAGTTGTCCGAGTCCGACACCTGTCGGTTATGCTATGCACTCCCAGAAACACTTAACCATATGCTTTTCCAGTGTACTGTAATCTATACTTTTTGGCATGCTTTCCAAAATTGGTGGTTTGAAAAAACCCTTCAAACTTTCGATCTGAGCGAACGCAATGTTATATATGGATGGTACAATAACGCGCAATTTAAGGACACCTTAAATTATGTTGCCCTCGTCGCTAAATATTTTATCTTTTTTGTTGCTTTCGTAAATAACAAGATCGATACCCTCCAACAAATTGCTCTCAAAAACAAACAGCTAGAACATTTCAACAATGAGTGGAAGAATTTCATCTGATTTTTGTCATTTCCTTTTTTCTGCTTCTTTTTCTTTTCACGCACTGTTCATTCATATAACCTACCAACCTTATTCTTTCCTTATACGTTCTAAGAGAATATTTGTACTTATTATTGCACATTGTGTTACTTTGTTTTATTCCTGATGTATTGTGAATAAGTTGAAGCTGTTGTGCAAATAAAGTATATTTACTTATTAAAAAAGGTATTTTTCTAGAGGTCGAAACATTTAAACATTCAAAAATATTACGAGCAACCCAAATTGACCAAGAATACTATCTTTTAACCGACACTGTATTTGGTGACTGTTTTCAAAGTGATTTCTTCTTATTATTAGCGATGCTCCCTCCTTCAGTTGTTTTCTCTACATATCTCTCCTGTTTGTACGCTATCACAGTCTGACAGGCACTTATGACCACAGTTTTATAGCTCATCGACGGTCGGAATATTAAGTTGGATCCTCCGGGGTGTTAGGTTTCTGACGGTGTTCGATGTTTTTAAAAGACAACAACAACAACAACCACAACAGCAGCAACAACAACAACAACAACAACAAAGACGTCAACAACTAGCTGTGACGATGCCGATGACAAGTCGACAACGGCATTAACCCAGTTGAGTCCAAATAAGAGACCTCGTTTTTATATTACATTAATACATAGTGAATTGAGATCTTCTGCAAGATAGTTAAATGTGTTTCTCGCTTACGAGGAGACGTTTTTGGCATTTCCTTCTAGTTGCGCTCTATTAGTATCTACATTTGCTCCATGCCTTTCGTTATAAGGCCCCATCCACACATGTAAGTTGAAATAACCCAAGCACCAATCTAAGGACTATTTTGCAACGTAACTGCATTCAGTAATATTTATTAGCATACAGGTGAACATAAATTATATATAAATTAGTTACAAATTATAACTTCCTGCTCGGCCCGGGATGCTGAGGGCATTTTTACATAACAAGTACAGCAGCGCGTGATGCAGAGTTAAGAATAACGTCTCTGGTATTTGGTATACCGTGATGTCGTTGGCTTTTAATTCTATAGACACTTGCCATATTTGGAAATCAAGAGGGCTGGTGATCTGAGCAAGACACAACAGTCATTTATTTCCTGAGTCAGCAGCAATTTGCGAGCGGAGACAACAGAGGTAATTGAGTTGAAATCTTCTTCCATACTGTCCATACACGGGTAAAGCTCGCATACCGCTCAGGCAAGGGCTAAAATTGCGTAGAATTATTTTTGTATGCCTCATCCTAAAAACCGTCCAGGGAAGCGTAAATGAGCTCTGACTGCAGACCGTAGAAAATGCTGTCAAACTCGATCTGCAGGAAGCTTTTCCTTATATCCGCTTAGCAAAGCAAGTAATACGTCCAGCAGTGACAAAATGTGAGTCTTTGTGACGAATAAGGCTGAACGTTGCAGTATGCACATGCATCTCCCCATCAGTTTTGCATGGTTGCAACATATCGAGACTTAACTTCGTACTCTGGTTTTGTTCTGTCACGGTATAGTTTCCGGGCGGAAAGCAAACCTGTGGAGATTATATGTTAAGGGATGCGACATCGATTCACATCGGAACCCTAAAACAGAGGAAAGGCACTTTCAAATTATATTGGTGGTCGTTTCTGCTGCACTGTTAACGACGTGAAAATAGAGACTTTTTTCAAACAATTGTAATTTCATAACTATAATTCAGAACCATATAAACCTATATATCAGAAGAAAGCTTAGGAAACACAGATATTGAAATTAACAATTATTTTGACCTAAACTATTTTGTAAATTGACACCAGGTCAATATGTTAACCACATGCTGTGACAAACCTAGGTGTACTTGAGAAAAGATAACTGCTGGTGGATTGGATGGAATGAAGTGATTTTAGCGTCAAAACAACGTACAGGGTTCACTCTCTTGGATGAGCTGAGGACTTTTGGGAGCCACTAAAATAATAGGGACAGTGCCAGTTCAAAGTTCACCAAGATTTTTTGGTGAGAAATTTGACAATAACGTGCCTAAACATCAAGCTATGGTTAAACTGTCTGCTCATCCTACTCAACTCAATGAGAAGAAACAGCCCTGAAAATTTCAGATTAATTGAATAAATTCATCCTGAGATAACCAAAATGCGTGATTTCGGAATTTCACATTTAAAGTTCAGAAATAATTTCTTAAGTCAGTAACACAGAATCAAGGTACTAAAAGTCCATAACGTAAACAAATATAACTGTTAGTCCAACAGAGGAAGCTTTAAAAGGCTCCAGATTCATAGGTGACACCCTCTGCATCACGTAGAGCCTCTTCTCTATGAGTGCGCCTCAGCTGCTCCGCTTGACGATGCTTCTTTTTCTTTGCTGCTGGCCTGAAGGTCTGACTTCTCTATTCGTTTTGTCTCTCTAGTGATCGGTTCCATAAAACTTTAGCTCCCTCTGTCTCCATGGCAGGTGAACTACCATGAAAGTTAATGTCACATTCACCTGATGCAATGTGCTCCATTTGCCACTCGTTAAATTCATCATCCGAAGAACAGCGACCCTCTGGCAGGATTTGGAAAGAACGTGGTAATCAAGAACTTCCCCAGTGTTCACTGATAGCACAAAGACAACTCCAGTCAGAGAGGAGAAGCCCCTTTTGGCCCAGGTACCATCAAAACTTACTGCCGTGTCAACGACTGAATCACTGTTTTGTTCTCCATTCTCCTTCAAAATGTGTTCTCGAAGCCTTTGACCAGCTGCTTTCATTTCCTCTTGAGCTTCAAGCTCGAGAGCATCCAGAATTGTCTCCACATGCTGATAATATGCTGGTTTAGACAAGCAGGGCATGTTCATTATACTACGGAAGGATGCTAGACCTTCATAACCACCTCCTGTTTCTATGGAGTGGTAAACTGTACGTCCGTTTAAATCCACAGATTTCCCTCTCTTGGTTATGAGAAAGGATGTTTCTAAAGGTGACTCCTCCAGGCAAGAGCTACACTGAGCTGACTGTTCAGTCATAAGGCCTCTTCTCCCAGATTTATTCTCTGAAAGGGTTAAGGTCCCTAAATTACAAATACAGAACCAAAGCAAGGATTTTTTTTATGTAGGGTGAACCACTAAATGTAAACATTTCTAGTTAGGGTAAATAATGACAAGTGTATTAAAAAACAGCCCTTATTTCATTTGAGACTATCTAAAATATCTAGAAAAACATATGCTCTATCTCCCAAGTCAAAATAACTTACTATGAAATAAAATTAAACACTTACAAATAACAGATAAGCTTACTACACACTAAACAAGAATAATTATTAAAAAAAATCTCACCTTCTTTGCAAACATGTGCTTCAGAGTGTTGACGAGAATCTGTTCAGGTCTATCAGCCTGTATCCTTGACCCTGAAACGCATCTTTTTCATCCTCACTCTCAGGGGATTCAAAGAAAGAATCACTGCGTGAAGACTCAAGCTTCATTTTCTTTCTGGAAGCACTGATGGGTTCCTCCATTTCAGACTCGGAGTCAAAACAATCACGAGAAGTACTAGGAGTTGGATCGGCTATTTCGGTCGTTTTCGTCACCCTTTTCGCCTGTTTCTGTACTCCAGAGAATGGCTTTCCTTTCCTTTTCTTTCTATATACATTTTTTTTCTTGGTTCCGACCATTTTCGATGATATTTGCTGAGAAGATTTTCCTATGTTTGGCCGTGATCGTCGAACATTGTAGTGAGAGTTAAATTCTATCCCATAATGCAACATCCACTTTGTTCTTCATGTACGTGGTCACAGAGATTCCCTCTAGCCTTGCCTTGTGTTTTTGGGAATTAGAAGAACACAAGGGAATAAAAGACGCCAAAACACCAAATATTCTGGATGCGTTGCCATGGAAACGGCTTTGTTTATTTTTACCGTGCGTCAATAAAGAGCTCGCAGCGGCGCAAAAAATAAAAACTAGACCCTGAAACACCTATCTAAAGGATCCTCGATGATTATGGTATCGATGGCTACATGAAAAAAAAAAAAAAAAAAAAAAAATTCGTCACCAAATTTGATGTTTACCCCCAACAACCTTCGGGTGTTCCCCCTGGTTCTGAGGAAGATAGTGAACGGTTGTCAACAACAGTACTTTCGAACTGGAGGCAATTGTGAGAGGGCTTCAGTGGTCTGGCTACAGGCTCTCCTTATCCCTTTTACGTCCCAGGCACTCAACTTGCCTTTTGGAATCTGTTCACCTGAGGTTAAATTACAAAGAAGGGAAAGTTTAGGTTGGCACCGAAAATTACTATTGTTTTCAGGGCCTATAAGCTTGTTTTGATCGGACATTTGAGGCGTTTTCGATTCATTCTGGTAAAAAGGAAACAGATGCTCTTTGCTGAGCACCTTGTTGTTTTTGCTCGATGGAAGTGAGAAGGACTGCATTGAAATGAGCAAAGTAAATACATAAAAAAAGTCGAATGAAGAAGGCGATGACATGTGTATGCATGAGAAATAGCATAAGTAACCTCTGATCTGTAAACATATTAGCTTACATGTGAACAGACGAACCGGCAAGTACTGGCAGAGCTTGGAAGTAGAAATAAAGATAACAAGCGATCTTTGTAAGAAATCCATCTGATTTTGTATTCCATGTTATTGCTTTTTGTGGTGTTGTGTGGCCTTTTTGCTTAGTAGCTAGTCTTACCTTTCCCAAACTATGTTGATGGGTGACCAAGATCTCAGCATCATTTTGATGCGACCTGTAAACTCTCCATTCTTTAACGAAAATAAGCAGTCAAAAAAAAATTCGAGGATTCCCCTTCCAATCAAGTCGCAAAGTAATTGGTGGTTAAAAATACCTGCCTGCCCAATATATTGACCAACTCACATCACATGGACACTCATTGGCGCATGACGACCTTTGCGCATAACAGACGTTGAGTTACATCAATGGATATATGGCAATGGTTATTTGTCATGGAACTTTATGTGACTGTCGCACTCGAATGATCCTTTCAAAATGGCGGAGTCTTTGTATGAAGATAAATGATATGGACGAAAGAAACAAGAATAGTGGAATTTCTGCCATGCCAAAAGAGATAAAAGTCTCGCATATCTTCCTCTTTTCGAGGACAGCCGCGGTTGAAGGATGAAGCTGTCGTAACTTGTGTGTCGTGGTTAGAGTGCCTTCGAGGGCAGATCGACATGGCTGCCAACAGATTTGTCATTGTTCTCAACCTTGTTAACAAAGAAGAAGAAAGAAACAAGTTTTAATTTGACAGTGGACAAGATGTGCAAAATCAAGTCTTGTTTTCAGACAGACTCGAACAAAACTGGAAAGTCGCCGATAAATTCTTGTTGTTGCTTGTAACGTACGCATATATTGGAGTATTTACCTCAAGGAAAATGGAATTGTTCATTTCGCAACAAGAAAGAATGGTTAGAGGACCAAAAGGTAAGAAAATAACATGTAAACTTTTGTCAAGAATATAGTTGACACAATGGTTTAACTTTCCAAGTTCTCGACCATTTTGGTTCTATATCCGGCGGATCGGTTGGTTAATAATATACGATGGGTTGATCCTTGTTTCTGAAAGTTAGTTGCAGTTTATTTCCGTGCTGATGAAATGAAACGGAGAGTTAGTTAAGCTTTCATCCCCTGTCTTATTTTGTCTATTTGTACTGAATGTGAAGTAGGCAGAGATGGAAGAGCACTGTTCGGACTAACAGCCGATTAACCGAAATTTTGTTGCACTAACCAATTAGGAATAATTAAGTTAAGTTGCAGTTGTGGAGTGAATTCATTACAAGAGAAATTGTATTTACTTCGTTCAGATATTAAGTGAAAGCTAAATACCGATTAGCAGCTGAGAAACGCGAAAATACGATGGGGGTTCGTGGCCGAATAGTCGTCAGCTGGCCCATGCGAGTCTACATTGCAGTCACGCGACCTCGGGACGGCAACATCGAGCGTTCATATTTAACAAAGACTACGAAGACGTTTATGTTTAACGAAGAATTGAAAATGTAGTAGAATAACCATCTCAAAACGACTTGATCGATGATAGTAAGAATGAAAAACAACAAAATGATAATGCAAAAAAAGGTTTCGACATTTGAAATGCTAATTAATTAGTTTTCGAGGAATCACGGCAACTGAGTTTCGCACATGCGTGTACCAGAGCATTACAAGATTACTACAATCCAAGGGATTACTATTACAGATTTGAAGCTTGAAATTTGAGGTAATCACATATCATAGGGACGTTAGGAAGGTTTCATATAAAATAATTCATACCTACATTATTAACCTTGATTTCTATATGATCAGTGGCTCGAAGGGCACTGGTGGGGGTCAGAGCACGTGGCTTTCGTTTAATTGCAAGCAATATTCCAAAACGTATGGAGATAGATCAGACCAACGACTGTAAAGCTCGAACGAAAAGCGTGTAAAAAACAATTGCTGCAATGTGCTAGCTTTCTTACAAATGGAGCAATGGACTAGAAAGCTTTTAGCCTGAGTAACTTAAAAAACACCGACTAAATCAATCGAACAGTCTCAGTGTCACTGTGACATTTACAGTGTTTTGTGATAAAACGAAATGAGGTATTATAATAGGAAGCAAGTCAGTAACTGTTTGTCTCGAGCTTGACTGATAACTGAGGGAAAAGTTTCTACGGTTTTACACTGAGTTCAGTGATCAGTAGTGGCACTGGGTACAAAACTTGATGAAAGAAGTTTGCAGCCTTTGAAATGTCACAGTTTTATTTCGATTTATTCCTTTCCACATTACACTTAATTAGAAGATTTGGTTTCTAATATAATGCGTCGAGTCTAGTAGGAATGGGTTACGCGACTTATGAGTTTATGGACTTTATGATATCAGTGATTAGTTGAGCTCTTGAACATTACTTCAGGAAAACACTTCATAAAAGAAGTTTCCAACCTTTGTTTTTATTTCGATTTATTCCTTTCCCCATTACACTTAGAGGATTTGGTTTCTATCACTCTCAGAACGTCGAGCCTAGCAGGACTGAGTTACACAACATTTATGAGTTAATAGTCGATTCCGGCATGGCTGATAATTTAACTGCAGTTGTGAGCATGGACAATAACTCTTTGTCCAAGGCTTTAGAATTACCATCGATAAACATTAACTAAGTTCAGAGTACAACTGCCACTTGGAATATCACGGTTTGGTGTATGTACGTTTAACGTACTGAAACATCGATGTTTTCTTGATTTTTAATGATCTTACCAACATTCCTGAAAGTTTATCAAAGTTATTTACCTTAATTAGCTAGACGTTAATCAAGGGAAATAACTAATGTTTAAAAGTGATCAGGCATTTGTACTTTCCATTAGCCAGCTCTGCAAAAAGCCGATCGGGATGAATGCTACATTTTCAGTAGCGCGTCTTCAGTGCTATCCCGTGGATATATTTTGTTTCCTTTTGCGTTGTACGTATTCTGCATTTACACTTTTCGCACTTGTTTGCGTGAGTTATATTTGTCGCGTTTGGCGTGAATGATATTGCTATGGTAACAGTATTAAAGGTGCACTTTTCGTCGCATGAGACATGGACCTCCGAGGCTTTGAATTTGACAAGAAACGTACATTATCTTGTGTAAATTTAATTATTTTGTTTTTGAATTTTATTCGCGGTTGCTTTGAAGGCAGGAAGTGCTTGCTTTTCCTGCATTTCAGTGATATTTTTCCCTTTTAATCATTCAAATTTCACACAAGAGAGAGCAGAATATAGGTTCACGGAAGTTGAACGATCTTGATAACTAAACTAGATACCACTGCGCCATCTGACCAATTCGTTCTCTCTTTTTGTTGTCAGCTGAGTGATCAGAAAGAGAATATGGCGCGTTCCCTAACTAACCATCATCTCGCTGAAGAGTGTTTTACTTCAGTTCTTGACAGTACACTGTTAATTTGTTTGAACATGACATACCTTTGGATTTTCCGGCTGGCGAACACTGCATATTAACTAAGAGAGGATTTTAAGAATTCCTATTTTTAAACCTAGCTGGATTCAATATCAATAAAGGATGCTGATTCATTAGAAAGCTGTTCCGTTCAACCCGAGCGAATTGAGAGTTCCTTGACTACATCTGAATGTGACAGTTTTCCGATCGCCAATAAATAGGATCATGTGGGATATAGCATTTGGGTTGCTGGTCATTATCGGCGAAATTATAAGTTAATATGAAAGAAAACAGTCATATGTTACATGCACGTATTCTTCAGCATGCATCCGTCGATACTTGATAACTGTATTCAAATGATTTAGCCTTTGGTCACTATATTGTCGAAAAATAGCTGATTTGTAAGATTGTATGGACACCTTTAAAGCGCCAAATTGATAATTTGAAGACTTTTGAATGGCTGTAAGTTCTCTTGAATACCACGGCGGTTTTTCTCTTGAATACTAGCGTAATTTGAGAGTCGACTAGGTTTCATGTGGCAACAAGAAAATGTTAAAACTACTACATGTATGTATAGTTTGCCGTACTAATTATCGACCTCACCATCCGTGGCGCAAACGCACACACTTTTACTTCACAGTAGACGGATGACCCAGATTTGTGCAGACCGATGAGACTGTTTTCGCGCACTTTTTGTAGATTTTGTTGCCCGTTTACAGAAAGCCGCAAGGTGAAGCTAATCCAAGTTCAGTACCAATTTCGAATTCAGTTTGTAGCCTCTCATGAAAATGCTTCTTTTTGCCGTTCAGTTTTGACTTGTGACAAACTGAGAAGCAAAAACATTGGTCATTGTTAATAAGCAAGAGCGAATCATAGCCCTGTTCCTTAGTTAAAACAGTAACGTTAGTGGAATGGCGAATCGCTTCCGATTTTTAATTGAAAAATAAAAAAAAGACTAAATTGCAACTTTTTCCATCAAGTTTAAGGGATCTGTTATTCCTACGCTCGCTTTCGGACTTGCACTACTGGGTAAGCACGTAAATACTTACTAGGAAAATCAGTTGTTCACTCCCCACACACTTCAACACTTTAGCGGCACAAAATGCAAAAGGGTCTACTACAAAATACCATCCTTATTAACTCCTTTAAGTATAGACACTACGTCTGTAGTTTAAAAGATTTACCCCACTTCAACCACACTCTATTACAGCATTTCAGACTCCCTTGTTGCTTTATATTCGTCTGTTACTCTTGGAATCTCAGCTTAACAAACCGAGATTCCAAGAGTAACATGTCAGGCCGACATGCCCAAACGATGGTGATGTTCTGCTCTATCGGCGCTTTTGTGATCATAGCTCGAAATGATCTTAAAGGGTCACTGAAGGTTTCTTCTTCACGTTCAAACTGGCCCTACGGAACCTCATTAAAACTGATAGAAATTTGTCCGTTTCAAGCTTTGGGCAAGAGCTGAAAGTCAAACAGTTCTACATCTAAGTTAACTTTCTTTTCCTCTACCGATGTGAATGATGTCATAAATCCTGTGTTCTTGACCTCCATGCTGCCCACAGACAATGTTTACTTTAAAAAATGCTTACCGAAGCACTTTATGCCAAATCGACATGCAAATTAATCACGTATGCATTTTATCGTTTCCATAAAATGTCACAAAGTTAAATCTTTTGCCTAGGTTAATGTTTATTTGTCAATCAAGCTCGAAAAGCTCCCCAATTTCCATTCACACCTGACAGAAGAGCTGTAGCCCCTCTTTTACTTCTTAGTCAGAAAACCATCTCTATCACGTACTTCCTTAGTTACAACATTTCGCAGTGCTTGTTTGTAAATGTTTTTAGAAATGTAAATTTATTGTTCCAATTTGCCTGGCTGAAACCGTAGAATTAGATACTAGAAAAGTTGCTTTTGATGTCATACCAAGTTGCATGGATCATTAAGTCAGCTTCGAAAATTTATTTACAACAGAGCAGCTACTAAAATCATGTGGTTCACTTTTGTGAATAAAGTGGACGTTCTAGAGCAAACCCAGAATTTCAGAAAGTTACGAAAGCAAAGTTAAAATAATCCATAGAATTTTAAAACATTACGTCAAAAGGAAGTGACAAACGGAAGGATGTGCGTCTGTTCATGACTGATACTGAGAAGTGCAAATTTAGTGGGTATTATGACGTCATAAGACAATTAATAAATAATGCGGAGGTTGCTTTCGTCAAGGATCTATCCAGGAATCCTTGTGGCTATGGGGGTCAGCTGTATGTCGGTAATATGCCAGGAGGAAAGCACCTACACATTTCTAACTCCTCTATATCCTTAAATTCCTATCAAGTTGTTTTCTTTTTCAGTAAATCGATTCAAAAAATATAAATAAAGATATTGAAATACATCACCTTTTTGAGTTTTAGCTGCCTACGCACAGCACATTACACTGGCTTTAAACAACATAGCAACGTATAATTTGCTGCATCCTGTTTCACTTAAAACATCCGCGCTTTTCTGTTTTTTTTGCCTCCTCCTACGTAGAGCAAGCAGAAGTACCTCCTTTCAGGTTGCGTCATAGTAGTGTAGGCATGTGTATCAACGATAACGAAGCATCTTCAATTTAAACGTCTTTCTTCCTTATATCTACGGCATATTTTGCGACACTGTATATATCTTAACTGGGGCCTGACATCGGTTTTACAAAAACAAAAGGGACAATCTTACTGGCTTTGGGAGGCGGTATTCCTGGAGGCTGTACTCCTCCGCCATATCCCTTAAATCTGGTTCACCGAAACTGTGAACTTTGGAAATTTTCAGGCCGAAATTTTTAAGGTGAGGACGATGAAGTGGATTTGACTCATGCTAACAGTGAGTTATTAGTACATTGCCGTCCAAAATGGGCGAATACAGTTCCTTTAACTGTTTTCCATTTTTAGACTTTGAGACCAGTAAAAGGCAACTTTATAGATTGTTTAGCATAAAATACTATAATTTCCTCTTAGCATAACTTACCACACTGTCTTCCGTTGCTTCCTTTCAATTAGTTTGATCGCTGTTAAAATTAAAACTTTCTTTTGTTGTGTTCACACTGTCCACTTCCGGGCATTTCACTTCTTCTTGCCAGAGAAACCAGCAAGGCAGGCACATATATGTTAACTTCTTTTTTTTTTATCAGTGAAGCCAGGAGAGGATCCTTTCTTAGTGAGGTTTATTTATTAAATTTTTTTCTAGACTGGGCCCCGTTTCTCGAAACTCCCGCTAACGTACCAAGCCCGAAAACTATTTTATGCGCACAATCATATCGCTACGTTTGCACCAATAATTACCACTAATTGATAAATAAATGACGTCGAAAAAAATACTTACCGGGCCCGGAAAGTTATCGGGAGTTAGAAACGGACCCCTGAGCCGGGTGACTTAGTGCTTGCATGGCATAGGCGGCCCTGATTGGCTAACAACACTCTCTCTCTCTGTCGTCACAAATGAAATTCCCCATGAATTTGTTTGGAAGTGTTTCCGGTTGTGTATGAGTACGAAGAAATTTATACAGTAGAACCCCGGTAACTCGAACTCTGAAGAGAAACGTAATCAAATACGTGATCTGTTCGTTGCACTAATTAAAATCAAATTGCTCTAACACGACAAGAAAAGCTAATGGGATATTTCAATGGGCATCCGTAGTGAGTTGCAAGAACCAGAATTCGAGTTATCGGGGTAAATTTTGATCAAGGGAGACGAAATTTAGTTCGAGTTAGCGGGGAATTCAAGTTGTGCGAGTTCGAGTTAACCGAGCAAAAATAACTGAAAGGTGGGGTCAAATCCAAGGGAAATGGGACTTAGTTCGAATCAGCGGGGGGAGTTATCCGAGTGCGAGTTACCGGGGTGCTACTGTACATTTATTTACCTTACATGTATCTCGAGACGTGATGTGTGACGAATGACTATCACTCAATTGCAAGGCTGTTCGGACAGCTAAGAAGGGTAATAATTCTATTGCCCAATATTTCGTTAGACGCATTCTCCAGCACCATAGAGGAACAATTACTCAACGCTAGACCAACTAGAATACGTGACAACTTGACCAAACGAGAAAGACGAGCTTTGAAACGTCTCATCCGGCGAGAAGATATCATCATTAAACCCGCAGACAAAGGCTCGGGGACGACTGTCATGGACATGGACTGCTACGAAAATGAATGCCTCCGACAACTCAACGACACAGAATTCTACGAAAAAATCGACAAAGACATTACAAAAGATACATTTCCGGATTACAATTTGACGAAATGATTGATGACGAGACAGCGAAATACCTCAAAGAAAACTCTCCTAAACCAGGTCGCTTTTACACCATTCCTAAAATACACAAACAAGGTCATCCTGGTCGCCCTATAGTCTCTAGCAATAGCCATCCCACAGAACGTATTTCCCAATTTGACGATTTTCATCTTCAACCACTAGTTACCAAACTTCCTTCTTATGTAAAAGACACCACCCATTTTCTCAACAAACTCAACAGCATTGGTCAACTACCTGATGGTGTTTTACTCGTTACCCTTGATGTATCTTCACTCTATACAAACATACCTCATAATGACGGAATCCAAGCCTCCAGCGAATTTCTGGACCAACGACTCAATCTTACTATCCAGACGACCAGACTCTGTGATCTCATTCGCATGATACTTACTAATAACACTTTCACTTTTAATGGACAGCATTACTGAGACAAATTAACGGAACAGCTATGGGGACCAAAATGGCTCCCTCATACGCCAACCTTTTCATGGGAAAATTTGAAAAAGACGCTCTAGCAGCTGCTTCACATTCTCCCCTAATTTGGTGGCGTTACATCGATGACATCTTCCTCCTCTGGACACATGGCGAAGAAAAATTGAATGATTTTATCACATACTTAAACAACCTACATCCTACAATCAAATTTACCAATAGGCTTCTTTCGATATATTAAAATTCAGCTTGGTAGCGAGGCCTAGAGGACACAAACAAAAGAAATGAATAAACATGTTTGTAAAATTTCTTTTATTTGTGTCCTCTAGGCCTCGCTACCAAGCTGAATTTTAATATATCGAAAGAAGCCTATTCCTTCTCCTACAACGAAATCCCGTTCCTTGATGTTAAAGTACTGCTCATCAACGGCAGATTAGAAACTGACCTTTATGTTAAGCCTACAGGCAAACATCAGTATCTCCTTAAATCATCCTGCCACCCATCTCACACCAAACAATCAATCCCGTTCAGCATGGCCTTACGACTAAGAAGAATTTGTTCAACAGATGAGTTCTTTAACACACGTTCCAACGCACTCACAACACATTTAATCAAGAGAGGATATCAACACCGCTTTTTTAAAGAAGAAATGGAGAAAGTGCGTCAAATTCCACGCAGCAAAGCCCTCGAAACATCTACGAAACAAGAGAATAACAGAATCCCGTTTGTAGTAACATTTAATCCAGCCCTTCCTAACATACGTCAAATCATTTTCAACAACCTAAACATTCTTCGTTCTTCACAGCGATGCAAAGCAGCATTCCCTTCTCCTCCTCTCATATCATACCACCGTTGCAACAACCTACGTGACATTCTAGTCAGAGCCACACACCGCAGACCACCCCCCAAAACACCTGGAGCTTTCCGCTGTAACAGAAGTAGGTGCAAAACATGTCCTTTCATTACAGAGGGAACCACGTTTTACACCTTCTTCTCCACTAACGAACAAAGGCAAATTCTACATCACATCTCTTGCTCATCTTCCAATCTCATATATATGATACAGTGCTCCAGATGCAAGGTACAATACATCAACTCAGCGACAGATTTGGGGAACACAGACGCACAATCGAAAAAGCCATCACCCATCGTCACATTGATCAACCCACCACCGTTTCAGATCACTTCACTCTCCCTGGCCACTCCATCAACCACATAGAACTCATTCCCCTAGAACTCATTCACTCGAACAAGGACAGCATTCGTAAAGCCAGAGAAGCATTTTTGATTTCAAAGGGCAAGACACTTGAACCCCACGGAATAAACAGACGAGATGAAACTTAATCTATTTCTATTTTTAAAAAAAGCTGTTAGTCACGTTTCCGCTTTCTGTTTGTCAACCAATCATATTTAATCTTTTCATTTGAATCATTTTAAATCTTGTAACCGTTTCATTCTATTTTTACTTAGCTTTTACAGCCCCTGATGAAGGTAAGTTTTGTCTCACCGAAATATTGGGCAATAAAATTATTACCCTTCTTAGCTGTCCGATCAGCCTTGCAATTGGTTTTTTGTTTTATTCAACATTGCTGATCCTGATCTACACCAAGATCCGGCTTCACCTCGCTACTGTTTGTACTGTTTGTCCAAGTGGTCCTTGCATCGAGTTACCTGATTTAGTTTATCACTCAATTCCCTGTTGTATTCTCCTCATTGTATACATAACTAATTAAACACATTTCAGTCACTGAAGTGTAGTACTTACTTAGTAAGCTTTTAACGGTACCGGTTAAATACTGAGAGACAACCGTTTACAATTTGATAACAGAGAAAAAGATCAGAGTCATTTATACAGCGACGGTATGAGTCTGCGTAAGCTTAGCGTGCGTGTGGCCAGCGTTCGAAGGAAAAGCGCAGTAATCGAAGATACATGTAGCTGCGAGAGGAGTGGTGAAGTTTCCTCTTTCTTTGCCCCAACCCCCCTCCTCTCCGTGTTTGTAAGTAAATAATTAAGGGTGTAACTGTTTCCACTTATTAGTTTTCACTGCTGGCTTAGATAAAACTGAAAATCTTTAAAAAAAAAGTCGTCGGATATCGTCGGATATTAAACTGACGTCCACAATCACTGTGTATTATGTCTATTTTTAAAATTTTTACTGTGCACTCGACTTACTTATTATACAATTGATACTCTCCGCTGGTAATTTTTCTATGTTTTAGTTTTTGTTCGCTACTTGTACTCAATAAATGGATGATGATCGGGTAGTTTTCACTAATTGATGTCTGTAGCGGTTTCACTACATTGAGAGTGCGGCTGGGAAAGATTTAAAATTCGAATAGCTTTCTTCGGTTGCAGTATGGAACAAAACCTGGTTAACGTTTTAGTGGGGCGTGCTTCAAAATCTGTCACTATTGAGAACGAATTTAGAAAACATTTGTATGTCAGGCCGTTAATGCCCTAAATTTGTACACTAACCACAGTACTGGTACAGTGCTAAGAGACGGAGGTGCCACATCTTAATCGCTTGTGCCCACCTCTAAACTCGTTCTCAGATCTCTTTTTTACGTATTGAATGTGAAATGTGAATGACCAGGAAGATCTGGGTACGAGATTACCACACCTCCGTCAGCTGCTCGTCGTACAGTCTCTGTATTGGAAGACTGAGAATTCATTACAACAACAAGAAATTGCCGAGAATTTAACACCGCGTACTTTAACTTTGAAAGTAATGAAAAATAATGAGACCTTACGATCTGAACGTCTGAGAATTTAATACGTCCAACGTATTAGAAAACGAGTACATCACCGAACAATAAGAAATTGTCAAGAATTTAATACCAGATACTTTTACTGCGCCGGAAAATATTCGGACGTTCAAGTTCCAGACCAGCCTAAACGTTTGAATTTTAGTACTTGAAATTTATTACGTCCCGAATAAAGCATCCGACCATTTAAATCTCCAAACATAGTAACAGATGCTTTTCCCATTGAGATCCTTTGATCCTTGCACCATGGAATATCATACAGTTGTTCGTTACACTGAACACGTTAAGGTGATGCTACACGGAACGATTCGCAACAATGATTTTAGACTTGCCACAAGTCGACGTCACGAGTTTCACAGCAGTGCAAAAATGTTGCACTAAAAGTTGAAGATGATGTTACGCGGGACGATTCGCAACGTCACGATTTTTAGCCCAACTCAGCGTCGATATTTGTCGCAACGGTGGCAGCGAATAGGTTCTGGGATGGCATTGCGCAAAAATTAACTTCAAATGACGTTCTCTCTTTTTTCCCGAAGTTTTATGTCCAATGAAAAAAGTACCGTACATATCTGGACAAGTTAGCAGATCTTTCGCCAGATATCGTGATTAGGGTTCATCATTCAACACTCCTGAATATAAACTACAGTTCAACTTTTCCTTGTACGAATGTTCTATGGTATATATATATTATATAACTCGTTGAAGGAAAACGAAGACGGACAACTTCTGACGACTAAAAAGTTAAAAAATTTAATAAAAAATAAAAACGTTTCGGTCTTAGACCTTCATCAGTTACATGAAAAATTGAACTTATCAAATCTACCTTAAATATGATTACAGTACAAAACAAGACGCAAAATACAATTCAAAGCTATGAGTTACGTAACCGGCGTGATTATAACAATACTAAAACGAGGATAAGTGACATTAATCAAAAACATTCAAAAATAAAAACAATATAGTACATCGATTATATAACGAAAAAGGAAAACTAAACAAAACTGACAATTAAACGTAATTACAAGGTGTAGATACAGGTACAACACTAAATAAATGAACGATACAAGGCAAAAATTTAACAAAAAACCGGAAATATGCTACTATAAAAATAATTAACAAAAGATGACAGATAAGACTAAAAACTAAAAACTACTGATGCAAATAAGACGACATTTGCAATGCGGCAAAAGAAAGAGCAGTCAAAAGGAAAGCAACCTATGTTTACGCAAACATGGATCATAACAAAATCCCAAATCGAGGCCTTTGGAGCCCCAAAGGGCCGATAGACAACAAAATCCCTGGGGGGGGGCCTTAAACAGTAATGACCGTAATAAGTTCCCCGGACGGGGCCTTTGAGTATACCCAACACCTAAGAGGCTGACAAAATCCAAGAAAAGGGCCTTTGAACGGCCATATATCGCGAACGAAGAAAAAGAAAATTAATTATGACAAATTCTATTCCTAGAATGAAATTCAACAGGGTGACGAAACGTGTTAAACAAGGCGAATTCAACAGTGTTGAACAATAGTGAAAGGAAATGGACCAAATAATCTCTTCTTTCTTCTACAAGTTGCTTTCTGAGAAAAAGTCAACCCCAGACAGGATTGCGTTACCTCTTACGTCATTTTCATTTGTCTTTACCCTTATTTAGCTTTAAGCCAATCAGCGCGCGAGAATTTGCACAGCTATCTTGCTCAGCGAAGCAGTTTTCAGTGCAGAAGTGTGGTGTTTGTCAGTTTATGCTGTTTTCTGAAGCTGGATGGGGATAAGGTTTGGCAGCGTCGGTAGACGAGGACTCACTTATGCAGCTTGCTGCTGCAAATGGTTTAAACTTGTTTATTCTGTTTGTCTTTTGCAGTGTGAAGAAGTTGAAAGAAGCCGCCATATTGGTATTGGATAGGAACAACCGTCATACATTATATTTTGATTTTAACTGACTAATATGCCAGGGTACAAGTTAGCCAGTTCAGACCAGGAAAGCATTGGCACAAAGTACATGTGCAGCTACTGTGGTTTACTCTTAAGAGATGCCATGCAAACTGGCTGTGGACATTTCTACTGTAGCTCATGCCTTGGGAACCTGTTGTTGTAAGTATAAACTACAGAAATAATTCCTTTTTCAGACTCTGTTTACGTAATGCGTACTGTTTTTGTCCTTCAACGGTTTTTGTGGCATTTCCAGAGGGCTCATGTCCTTAATCTTGTTAACTTAAAAGGTACATGTATCTTGTTTTACAGGCCTGTAGCAGGGGGATGGGTAGGGGGGGCTCGAGCCCCCCCCCCCCAGAATTTTTGGAAGTTACAAAACATTACAATTAACATGCCAAAAATATATAATTAAAACAAATTAATGTGCAACAATCAGTCTTGAATGCTGATGCTAAAGTGCCTTTTATAATTTCACAACCTTTAACAGGGTTTGACATCTGTTGAGTCACTAGCCACCGGGCAAGTGGGCTTCAAAAATCTACTAGCCCACCGCACATTTTCAGTTGCCCAGGTTCCTTACCAGTGTCTTTCTTCACCCATATCACCTTGACCCTGGCAGTATAGCTTAAGACTGTGAAGGACCTTAATACTGTTAATATCTAGGCTACTGCTGTGTCTAAGGAACAAAATTATATTTATCTCACTACTCGAGTGACAAACGTTATGTAAATGTTCACGAGAGTTAGGTCAAACAGTTCCGAAATTCGTAGCTTAGCTGTTGAAACATTTAAATTTTACGTTGCCAACAACTTTATCAGCGAATAAGCAATTAAGAAGCACCTTTTTGGCAAATTTTCAATGAACGATATCCCCATAAAGGTGTCCTTTTTGACGAAATTGAACACAAACTGTGGCACTGTGAACAGTGTTAGTATCTTTCTGACATGAATTTTGTATGCCTCATGTCCCATTTGTTAACGTCTGTATTTTGATGGGGGTGAGGGGAGGGTGCTTTGGCTAGGTCAATTTTGCTCGGCGAGCCCCTCAGTTATTTCAGCCTTGCTACGGGCCTGTTTTAACAGCAAATAGACTGATCATTTTCACTGATTGATTTTGATGGTCATTTGCCCATTATGTGATGAGTGAAAATGAGAACTACATGTTGAAGGTTTTCTCATTCCCAATTCAATCTTGCCTCTCTTTGTTTTTAAGTATTTCTTCAACGGAAGATCAGTACTTGATTTTTAGGCTTTTTTGTAACAGAAATGATATAACTATATAACAGAACTGCTACTCAAACACAACAGTCATGCTATATGATATCTGTCATGGTTGGCAATAAATGAATTTTTAAAAATGACAAGAAGTCAATGGAAGGAACTTTATTGGATGAGCCTAATTGGCTTGAAAGTTGGTAGGCAATTGACACTCTTTTGGTGTCTAGACTCTGCTTCCAGCTCACCACACGTGTGCCAAGTTTGCACTACTAATTTCCTGCTTTCACATTTTCTGAGAGAGAGACTGCTCATATTCTATGGTTATTTAGCAGTGTCATGATTTGATCACTGATACATGTAGCACAGTGTGTGTGTCATGCCTGAATAATTAAAACTGTATACAGCATTGGTTTGCTCATTCATGGATTAGTTTTTTCAGAGTAAAAAAATACTGTTGTTTATCCTGTTTAGGTATCTTAAAAGTGGAGCTATTGTTTCCTTGACTTACCAAAATCAGATCTGTTTGTTCTTTCCTCATGATTTAGGTATTTGTTTCCCATGGCTAAACAAACGAGACCCTCAGTACAGGGTTTCCCAGTTTTGTTAATGTATAATTACAGAACAAATTTGACTCCACTTGCAGCACCTTTCAAAAATACAAAGGTGACTATGAGCTGCTGAGTTAGGATAACTTCTTGTGGGCCTAAGGCAAACCTATGCCATGCACAGATAATATGATTGACAATCACTAACACCACATATAATACAGCCATTGGACAGAATCCAGTAAATGGAATTCAAGAGTGCACACTTTTATGGAAGATTAAATTAAGGGATGAAAAGGTTTATACTTGCCTGATTTAAAACCTACTTGTCCTAGACGACTGGACGGCATCTTTGTCAAATGTTTTTAAAACAAGAATGCATTTCAGGGGGGCATAAAAACCCCAGCTAAACATGAAACATTTTCGCCCAACATCGTGTTTGTTACATGAAACATTTGGTGACTAAATTCGCAAACTATATTTGACCAATCATCGGATAATCATTAATGGCAAACCATTTAAATGCAAAGTTAAGCGGGCCAGCTAAACAGAAAAACGTGTTCTTCCAACATGATGTTGGATGGAAATGTTTGATCGTTTTGCCGGGGCTTTACTCTTGGTCGCCTTACCCTCGTTAAGAAGTGCATCTTCAAAATAATATGAACAAAGACAATATTTTCTATGCAAGGTCATATCAACTTGCCAGTATTCAGTTATGATCATTGGACTACAGAGAAAAATGCCATAGCTATATACAGGTCTACTAGGTTACTTGGAATACATGTACATCTACTTGTATCTTATTTTTCAAATGTCAGTAAAGTAGGCTGAAATATTCTGGCACACAACAGTGGTGCAAAGTAAAATGACTTGATTACATGGAATACCTGTTTGAATGTTTACTTTTTTCTCCAGTCTCATAATTATCTTATCTTATGAATTTATATTTGTTATTCAGAAATGGAACTTCCAAAATGACCTGTTTGCAGGATCAGACAGAATTCCTTCCAAATGAGGTAAGAAGTAATATTTTCAATCACCCTAACATCCTTATCTTAGCACATGCATCCTAACAGAAGACCATAACAGACTTACATTTAAGTTTGTCAGTCTATAAAATTTTAATACAGCAATTTCTCTGACAGATACATCCAACAACTACATGTAGGCCAATCTTGTAGTTTTTTATCTTCTTGTCAGTGAGGCTTTATGTTTTCTCTGAACATTACAGCTGTAACTGTTTTCTTTCCCCGGTTTTTCCTTTTGTTTGCAAATGCAACATTAAGCATACAGTTAAAAACATAACAAATATTCATGTACACTGTTATGTTACAGAATTGCATATTTATTGCAATACTTTTGTTTTCATTTTGTTATCAAACACGTACTATATTTTCAGTGTTGTTACATTTTAATGATTGTTTGCCTTATTTACTTCTACTTGAAGCAAAGTAGTCCAAGAAAATACATCCCTTCAGGGCCTTTACGACCTGAAAAGAATTAAAGAACATTACAAGTACATTGTTGAAACTTTTTGTACCACTTGCAAAATTGTAGGCATTACAAAGGCTGAGTGACTGACAAGTACACTTTTTGTTGGACCATGTTCAAACTGAACTCATCTTTAACCTCTTCTACAAAGATGTCCATTATTTTACTGTTAGGTTTTTCCTGACAACTTCATGCGACGTGAAGTACAAGCCTTTATTGTCCACTGCACATTCATGGATGATGGATGCAAATGGAAGGGGGAAGTCAGACACTTAGAGGTACATGGCTATGTAAAGCAGCAATAACACCTAACAGATATTATGTGGAATCTTTAAACAATGAATTTTTCTGGTCTTTTGGAACTTTGTTTGTACCAATAGACTGTTTATAAAAACGTTAGTGGAGCCTAAAGCTCAGAAGTAAGAAGTCCAGGTGTTGGTGCCGCAGTGAAAAGTTAAAGTTTTCACGTCTGTCTTCCTTAAGTATCTTGTATCACAACAGCCTTCTTAATTCCAGTCATGTCCCCTCTCTTAAAGCTTTCCTTTTTTGACCAGTTGTGAGACTTAGTTGACCCTTTGTATGAAATTCTGGTAAAATAGTGAATTGAGGTACTGAATTTTGGTCCCTTTAAAACTTGTCCCATGAATTAAAACTGGTTGCATTTGTGCGACTACATTTGCAGTTTTTTGGGACTTGTCCCTTTAACATGGGCTTGCAAAATTGAAAAGGATGCATCCTTTTAACTGGGTGTGAAAACTGAAAGCTGTTTGGTGATTATGAAGCAGAACTCCCCTCTACCGACTGTCGGCTAACTGTTGGGACCCTCAAGTTAACGAAATGTTGCTGACAGGTAACTGACAAATATATTTCACTGTAAAATTATCTTATAAACATGGCAAGCTGTTATGAAACAGTCTATAAACTCTATCCAAAAAAGTACTCAGATAATTACATCGTACATTGGATTCACTCTCCCCCCCCCCTAAAAAAAAAATCTAAAATGTGAACAAATCTTTAAAATGTGTGAATAACTGCAAATTAAATTTTCTTTTCATCTTGTCATCTTGGATTATTCCAGTCTATTTTTTAGTAGGACAATAGGTCTTAGTAGTTTTTGGGTTTTTGTTACCCATGTGCTGGTAATGGCAGTGAAATCCTTCTTTGTACATGTGTAATATGGTCAAGTTTTTGTTGTTTGTTTTAATATAGAGCCACACGAACAGCTGTGAGTTTCTTAAAATCCCCTGTGTACACCCTGAGTGTGCCATGTTGGTGAAGAAAGCTGATCTGCCCGAGCACTTGGAAAAAACTTGCAAGTGTAGACAGGAAAGCTGTGGATTCTGCAAACGACAAATCAACCTTAACAAGATGAAGGTATATTTATGTAACAATATTATAGTTAGTTACATATTATAACAGTAATTTAAGTCTGTATTCCTCAGTGTGTAAGTCAGCCTTGGACAGTTACAGTTCACTGACAGCTACAAAGTAAATGTGTTAAGAAAACACTTTTGTTGCATTGCTGTAGGGAAGTGACCTTAGTTTTGTTTCAGTGGATTGTTTGGTGGCTTGGTCTAATATTCTTGAAACAATTTATGAAACTTGTTGTGTAGTGAAAACTAACAGGAATCTGTTATCATTCTGTCTAGTCTGATTGTTCAGGTGAGAGTATTGTACCCCTGAAAAAAGACTTGTTGGTGACGATGAAAGTTTTGTATTACCTCGTTATTTTAATGTAGTCATATTTGTCATCATTGTCATATTAACTGTCACAAAAAAATCTACCCTTAAACATTTCACTGGCCAATTTTTCAGTGGTTTTGGCAAAGGTTAAACACAGTGAAAGTAAAAGGCATCAGTGCACTTTCTGTTCGGTGATCGTTCTGTGTCTTTCTCAATTGTTACAATGTACGTACCTTTGATGTTTTTCGTTTATAGTTACATCATGAAAAGGAGTGTCCAGCTTACCCAGTCATATGTGAAAAATGCAATAAAGATGGCATTCCACGGGCAAAGGTAAAGTAGTTTTTTCACTTCTTTATAATTTCTGTCAAACCGGTGAAGGAATTCCATAGTTGGACTGCAAAAAAATAATGTAAGTTCCATTCAGGAGCAGGTAGAAATGAGATGCGCTGTAAAAATGATAGTTGAAAAAAAAAAATCTTGATCGTATTATATCCATTCTTTCTGTACTAGTTACTGGCTGACTAAACTAAAAGCACCAACAGAGTCCTTGAAGAGAGTGTTTACGCGCAAACCATTTTCTCTAAATGAAGCGCCTCCAATCAGAAAATCGCCAATCGCCCTCTAAAAAGGTGCCAGAAAAAAAAATGCTTCAAAAGAACGATGGTGAGATGTGCTCCAGATGTGCTCCTTTTCAAACTTATTACTAAGTTTGAAAAGGCCAAACCTGTGCTCTTCCTTAGCGGAAACATGGTATCTCCTTTCAATTAACTTCTTTTTATTTACGGTTTAGTTGTTGGAGCATCAGGATTCTCTTGTTGGAGACTGTGATGGTGTGCAGGGGCCTTGTCCATTCTCACAGATTGGCTGCTCAAAGACTGAGGTGAATTTAGTGAGCATTTCAGTTACAGTTACAGAAATGACACGCAAGCGAAACGGTTACCAATAATCCGGCCATGAAGTGGTCATGCATTAGAAGGGATAAATTAGAGGGGTTTTTGCACAAGAAAATGACTGCATAAGCGTTTGCTCGGGCCAAAATAAAATGGCCGTAATAAGCATTTCTCACATTTTCCTATTAAATTCGCCCCGGGAGAATTATTTTACTCTCGTTTCATTGAGGTTAAGGCAATCAATAACAGTGAAAAGTGAATGAAAGGGTGTTTCTTTTACGATGACTACAAAATGTAAACTAACGTCAGTGATATGACGGGTTTTATTATTGCACAATGTCGTCATTTTACCTTATAAGGACAGACGAACACACAACATATGCCACGTAATTTCACTTGACTGGCCAACGTTATCTTTTTTCGCCCCAGTGGTGCTTAATCTTTAAAACCATGTGATCGAATAAGGCAAATTTATACAGCCCTAGGGGCTTTTTTCATCAGTGCCAGTGATAACCCTAAAATGTGATGGAATCTGGTCTCATTAATTCGTCCGCTTTTGAAAGGTGCTCAGCCACAGGCCAAAGAAAGAACATCTGGAGCAAGAAAACACTTACCATACAACCCTGGTACTTCAATATGCTCTGAGAATGAGCCGAGAAATGGAAGCACTTTTGACGCGTGACCCTAGAATGATGTCCAGAAACCCGCACATTTTCACAAACTATGACGGCATGATCTCCGATCTACTTGCTCAAGTACAAACCGGTACAGCGGAAAGCAGAGATTTGCGCGAAAAATGCCGAGAACACAGTGAAAGAATTACCGCACTGGAAAGAAAAGTTGCCTCAAGGAATTTCTCAGCTTCTCAAGGGTCTGGTGATACAAATGGCGGCGATCTTACACGAAAGCTTGTCATTGTCGAGAACAGGACCGCTGACCACGAGGTACTTTTGGTTGAGAATAACCGCACGATAGAGCAAACAAACAGGGATGTGGGTAACATCAGGCGACAGCTTGATGCGGTACAAGAGAGTATTAGGAGACTGGAGCGAAGGATTGACTCGATCGAGCACACGCTTGCGCTTAGAAATGTCACCCTGGCTGACTTAGAGGAGTATATCAGACAACAAGAGTTTTCAAGCCACGATGGCCAGATCCTTTGGAGGATAACCGAGTTTGCACGCAAGAGAAACGATGCCGTCAGCGGACAGCAGGTGTCCTTTTACAGCCCTTGTTTCTACACCAGTCGCTATGGCTACAAGATGTGCGCACGCATCTATTTAAACGGAGACGGCATGGGAAGAGGAACGCACATTTCAGTGTTTTTTGTTGTCATGCGCGGCCAGTACGACGCATTACTCCGCTGGCCATTCAGACAGAAGGTCACGTTTATGTTGTTGGATCAAGACAATGTGGAACACGTGATCGACGCCTTCAGGCCTGATCCAAGCAGTTCATCTTTTCAGAGACCAAGAAGAGAAACCAATATTGCAAGTGGGTGTCCCATGTTTTGTTCTCTCACCGAAATGAATAATCACGCTTATGTTAGAGACGATACCCTGTTTCTGAAGATTATAGTTGATACATCTGACCTGTAAAGAGTCCTCGCGCGCATGATCCAGATTATACAATCCACAAGGATCACCCAGGGCATATTTTTGTGATCCAAGCGATCTGGAAGTGATGAATGATGGCGTGGTACAAGGGTGATCGTTAGTCATGGAGGCGTGATGGAAAAGTGTGTGGGATTGGAATGTAGCGGCGGCGGTTGGTTCTTCAGCAGGAAAAGTAGCACCGAGTTGCCTGTCGCACTGCACAGTTTGGCTCTCGCAATGCATAGCTCTATTTCGGTTCCAGCAACCTGTCCAAAACAAGGAGTTGGAAATCTGGTATGAAAAAGGGAGTGACCCTGTTCGATTGAACAAACCATTTGCCAAGCTGTGTAAAGGTTTGTATTTTCCAACAATCACTCATCGCTCGCTTGTATCACTAAATAATTTGTCTTTGGACCTGTTTCCTTGTAAAAGGTTGATGCTAAGCTAGAGCCTCTTTGATCTACTCTGTGTGAAGGCTTATGCTGTAGCTGACTCTGGTGTTTGGATCTTCTTTAACCCTATGCAGACGGGGATTTTTTTTGTCTTCTGGATTCTGGCTCCCTTTATTAGAGCGATAACAGTAAAACTTAGAGGGTCTGTATGTCCAAAATGGTTTCCTCTGAGGTCCGCAACATAAGCTGTTGACGTCACATAATGTGGGAATTACGTTATGATTTCCAGACGACTACCTTAATTGGATACGCCGTCTTGGATCTCTTCATTTTCCCAAAACTTCAGAATACCACCACAATTGACCAAAATACCTATGAACAATGGCATGACATACCAAAGTGTTTGCAAATAAATTTTAGGAAAATTGCGAAGATTGATGGCTTTTTCTTGCATGATAGAAATGTTATAAATGTCCAAAGTCTGTGGGGGCAGATACTGCCCTTATCCCCAGTCTGGATAGGGTTAACACTAAACAAATAAAGCTTGAGGCGCGTGGTGCGAAGTTGGTTATACAACAGTTAATCGAGAGACTGGTTATGAAACCTTGCCTTGCAAGGTTTCATAACCATTCTTATGTTTAACATTCACATGTTGAAAGCACCTTGACCGTGCACAATCGTTCGTTTTACGATCACCCTCTGTGGCTGAAAAACCAGAAACATTTCTATTGGTTATTTGATCCAACACAGCTGAAACCCTATTGCGGTTTGTACATGATCAAGGCTAAAAACGGCAACAAGAAGATAAAACCGACATTTTTAGGGGCTTCGTAACCATTTTCTTTTATTAGCTATGGTTATAATTACCTCATATCTAAAAAACACGAGTGGAACAACTGTTTTATTAAATTCTCAACTTCGGTAGTCGATGCTGCTTTTTTATTTTTTAAATTATTTTTGAACAAAACTTTTGCTTCGCAGCGAAAACTTTTGAACATCGCGCGGCGATTTACTAACCTGTGTTCTGTGAGGCAATAATAAAGCTAGAAATTCAAAAAACGATTTTGAGAATTTAATAAGATCGGTATTACAACTGTAATAATGTGGAGTGGTAATCTGCGATCAAGGCAAATTTCAGCAGCGCTCTCGTATTCTCTTGCGTGGGTTTCTTTCGTTTTGCGTTACCCCCGGGATTGGTTTAGCAAGCAAAACGAAATAGAGTATGATCGTAGGTTAGTGGAGTGGTAGGTTGATCCTAGTGGTCATGTAAGGTCGACACAGACCTTATTCAAAATTGGCACCCCTGATTTTCTTCACTCAGAAGAATAATTTCCCCACAGAAACTCGAGGCAAAGATAAAGGCCATACTGCGATTTGGTGAGAAGACTGTTTCCCAAATCGGGGGAAGGGTGGGATCGCTTGTCTTTGTACAAATCTCTCAAAATTATGTGATCCATAACCTTCAGCCTCTAAAGCTAATACACTGAAACTGAAAAACCATATTTTAAAATGTTTTTTTTAAACTTGCAGTTGGTTATTATTGATTTCTTTCCAAACTAAGCCTAGAAATGAATTTTTGTTGAAAGCGGAGAGAGGGTACAGAATTACTTCCCGAGAGAAATCTCTTTATGTGTATTATCCCCGGGACTACAGATTGAAGGTTGAAAACTGTGAGGCTTGAATGGGAATTGTTACAGTGACTAGGAAGGTTATGCTGAATTTCAGATAACAATTTAGTGATTCAGTAAAAGATATTTCATTTCTCCAGATTTATAGCTAAGTTGTGTGTCTCGAGCCCTGTGGACAATCACGTAAAACACCACTACAGGACTTGACACAGAGAACGGAATAGAAGATATAGCGTTTTGCCCGATCAACACAGGTCCTTCCCAGCGACCGTTTTTATTAATTGGAAATGTAAAGGCCAACAAAAATCCTTTGACTGAAGTTTTACAGCTGGGCTGATCCTAAAACTCGCAATTTTTGAAGAAGAATCACAGCAATTTCCAGACCTTCATTTGGTTTCGAAAATTTGCTGGGATATTCATCCTTGTTGCCCTTTCGGTACTTTTTAGTTTCGCGTACAAGTTAGCGGACCTGGGGCCCGTTTCTCGAAACTCCCGATAACTTTTCGGGCCCGGCAAGTATTTTTTCAAGCTCATTTATTTATCAGCTAATGGTAATTATTGGCGCAAACTTAGCGATATGCTTCACGAAATTATAAGGATTAACATTTAGTTTTGAAAAGAAACAAAAATTGTTAGCTATTGGAGACTATTATCGGGAGTTTCGAGAAACGCACCCCTGGTGTGCGTTTCTCGGAAGCCCCGAAACTTTGCGGGTCCATTTCGGGCCCGATTATTGACAGTGTATCTCGTAAAACACAACTTTTCTTAGCATGAAACGTTGCCATAAGATAATCATTTCTTATCTTAAAGACGTGTTAAAATAGCAGCTTTGGAGAGAGAGTGGTTCATGGTTTTACAGATGGTTTTTCGGGGACGAAAAGTTTGAGGGACTTTCGAGAAACGTGCACCTGGTATAAGAGCATTTTGAGGAAAAGAGTTCCAAATCTCCCTCTAAAGGGTTTACTGTAATAGACGCTAAAATATTTCGGTTGACCATTGCAAACTTTGTGTTAATAACCAGCCCTTAATATCCGTGGAGAAATATTCGAGCGTATTTTTGTGCCAGTTGGCAGTTGTTGTTTATACATTGTAAAGCTACTTATTTGTGAAACTCTGTTTGACACTGCTTGCACAACCTTCTTAGAGGTTAGTTAAGGACGGTGCCTCCTTTTGTTACTGCGCATACGTTCTGCGCATCTCGGGATATTCGGGTTTCTTAAGTAATTTGTCCACTAATACAACAATATTTTTGTGCGGTTTATGAATACGTGGAAAAAGCAGATCTTAGCAAGGGCTATTAGAATCTTAAAAGAAAATTGGGGGTAACCACGCATTTTTCAGAGATAATTGAGCTTAAATTTGGAATGAAATTGCCACACATTCTTTGTATTTTAACGCTTTTTTAGAATTATGGTTTCTTAATTATCTTTGAAAAACGCGTGGTTGCCCACATTATTCGTTTTAGATTCCAATAACCCTTGTTAAGACCTGCGTCTTCCCCATAGTCATTACCTTTGGAAAAATACCTCTGTATTAGGAGGCACCGTCCTTAATGAGTCTTTCGTTTACTCGATGTTTCGGTCTTGCAATCGTTGTTTGCGAGAGCACAAATCCCAAAAAACGATGTATATTTAGGTGAATGGCTTCGATGCCTGCAAACAACGATCCGCAGTTTCGTCGCGTCGGCTTTAACTTTGTTCATAAAAGGGTATTAAATAGCCAGTGAACGAAAGGTAACTGAGCTTATCTAGAGTAAAACAAGAACAGCAGTGTAAGAAGCAATAACAACAGCAACAACAGTAACAACAAACAAAAGTACAAACAGCAACTAAAAGTATGTATAGAGAGAAGTTTTATTACTATTTTAAAGATTTCACAAAAAGAACTACAGTTCTTGGAAAACCATAGTTCTTTAAAATTGTAATAAACAGAAAAAGGCTGCAAATGTAATTAGCTGTACAGGTCCCGCTGAAGTTTATTTAAGAAAACCATTTAATGTAATGTATATAATTACTGAGGCGCTATCCTGAAGTATCTTCTGCTTTGATCTCATGATTAGCAGAAGCTTATCGAAAATTAAACTGATGTAGTCTAGCAAACATAGACGGGAGAAGTTGATATCGATTTTACCATTTATTACTGTAGCAAACATGAAAAGAATTAGGTGAATATTGAGTGAGATATTTCCTATTTAAAAACGTCAAATTTACAGACTTTTGTATCGCTGTGTGGCAAAAGTTGCCTCATATAGCCATAGAAACGTCTGCAAATAATGAAGCTTTTGAGTGCATTGTCGGAAGTACTCAACAGGGCACGTTATCTCAATTTTGTGTGCTCTTTCCAGTTGTCATAATTATTTCTAAATCGGGGGACTGTCTTAAATTCAAGATTTAGACAATGGCATCAGCAGAGTTCTTCCTGTGGCTCTAACCACACAGAAACTAAAATAGCCTCTAAGCTGGCATTCGGTGATATTTATCAAACTCGGGTTAAGAAGACCTGTAATACAGGGTGTCTCAAAAGTTCCGACCCCTTCTCGAAAAAGAGATTTTTTAATGTCACTAAAAATCTACGACAAGTGAAATTTCACTAAGAACTTCATGTTCGTCCTTTCTTTTAAATATATTTTTCATTATGGACGGTTGACCACTTCGAACACTTCCAAACATTTCCAGCCGCCTGTAGGTAGCACGTTTCTTAAGCTCACTTGTATCTTGCAAATTTGCTGTTGGTCGAACATTCAGTCCAGATGACCTCAAAACTGACGATTGAACTTTTAGTTAAGAATAGACAATTGCGCTTTTCTGTAGTCTTTTCTATTAAAAAAAAGCAGAAAGCGAGAAATGGGAGTAAACAAATGACGGGCTTACGACACTGTGAATAACAATTTGGGGGGAAGCTTCTATATTGCGGTTTTTTGTTTACGATTTTAAGAAACGAAGTTTCGTCATAGATCTTATAAAAATATCTAAATTGAATGAAAAGTTAACAATATATCGTAGTCTGAAACCGAAATTTTACAGTATGTCTCAACTTTAGAGGCACAAACATTTGAAACACCCTTGTGTAGACAAAAAACAGACTGAAGGATTTTTTAGGGAAAAAAAATTGTTTTGGTGTTTAAGTAATCATTTCAATTAAAGATATTACATTTATGATATGTTTTAGTCAACTATATTAAGAGTACTTCACTTGTGTTTAATTTAAGTCACCTTTTAACTATTTTATACTGTACCTATAACTTGGAAAGAGCCAACCTTCCCAACATCGAAGCCACCCTACTGGTCCGTCAGCTGAGCTGGACTGGACATGTCACGCGAATGGAGGACACCAGGATGACAGCAGGTGTCTTCTTTGGCGAGCTGAGCCAGGAGAAGGAGAAACGTGACAGAGAAGCCCCTTGAAAACGCCTCAAAGACCATGTGAAGTGGAGTCTGTCCTTAGGAGGCACTGACCACTGGAGCTGGGACCAATTGGCCTTCAATTTTTTATTAAAAAAGGAATGGCTGGCGAAAGATAGATGGATTGCATAGATTTGAAATTCCATACGAGAATTTCCTAGCGCCGAAGAAGAAAAGCTTCAGCAGCACAACCACGAGCCGGACAGCACCACGTCTTCTCTATCTGTTACATAGCCTGCGTCTCAAAGATTGGTCTCTACAGCCAACAGAGGGCATGTCGTGAACAGGGATGACTTTCTTCCTAGTGATCTTTGGACTAGAAGAGTCAGCCAGTTCATCTGGGCATTTTGTGGATTACATGCATAACCATGGCAGGTCTAGGGCCAAAAGGCTAAGTTAATTTTTGATAATTACAGGATTGCAGATTGCCGTGTAGTCTTGTTTTTGGGGTGTTTGTAACTGGATATATTCTTGATCATTTGTCTGACCAAAAAAGCGATTTTGATTGGCTGAGATCGGGCAAGTTTATCATTAATTTTCACTCAAGTTAAATGACTTGTGAGTAAAAAGTACAGGAGGATTGCGAAAGACTATCGAAGATTGCCATAGGTCACCAGAGGTCTTCCTGAGAATTGCGAATATTACTTGAAGAGCTTCGAAGACCAATCGCGAGGATTCCGAAAGTTACAGGAAGGTTTGCATATAATTCGAAAATCTTTCGAAGGTTTTGGCGATGCCCGAAGATCCTATCAGAGTCCCTAAGGTCCTTAGTGGGATATGCATACTGTTTTTTTTTTTCAGTCTAATGACTTGATTGCACTTGTAATGTAAGATTTTCATTGTTCTTAATCTTTGAAAGTTTTATCACAATGCGTCTATGCTACCATAAGTGGGGCCACTTAGACAATGAAAGTCAAACCACTTTACAGAATAGAAAAATGTTTCAGTAGATCGAGCCAATCCATTTCGACTTGGAATTAAGATAAAATTGTGTATTGATTGCTAAGCAATATGTGATTTTGGTTTCATTGTCTAGGTGTCCCTTTTTACAGTAGTCACACTGTAAATTACACTCGCCTTAAAGGCATGTTAACCCTTAGACTAGTTGTACTTGAACTCGTTCTATTACCATTACTAATTTGAAAATAAAACTGTTGATTTCAGGTTTCTGTATGGTGGATTTAGTTTTTGTCAGCTGTTTCCCAGTGTCGTTTTGGTCATGTTTCATGATGTTGGCTTCCAGAATGTTAATAGCTGGGGAAATTTCCCTCCTTATAGACCCTCAATTCAATATCGTTTCCGTCCAAGGCCCTGTCTTAACCTCGAACGTTTCTCGAGCTTTGAATCCGAGCTTTTACGATTTACACAAATGTGCTTGAAAAAAAGCGGTGACGTTTTTACATTCTCAAGACAACCCTACTAATCAAAAGAACAAAATGAGCTTAGTGAACAATTCTTTTCTTTTTTAAGAACTTCATTGGGTAAACTACAGATAATGATACAAAATCAAGGCAAGAAATGATATAGTACAAAAAGAAACAACAGAAAGAAAGGAAACGAAGTAAATACTCATTCGGGCGAGGCACGAACGGCACTTGGAACCCATGCAAGGCGCCTTCCATAAAAAGGAAAAAGAGGTAAAACAGATTGTAAAACAACTCGGAAAAAAAGATTGATTTCAGTGACAAAAACAGTTCCTAGCATTGTCCAAGTACATGTCTTCTACATCACAAATATGTGAGAAGTACTGACTAATGACGGGAAAGAAAGCTTCAAATTTTCAACAGTCGCTTCACTTTTTTTGAATCTGTGTTCAAAATTTCATAACTCAACGTGCTCTGCAAGCATCCTGAAGTCATCAAATCGCAGTACTAGTATTCAGGTGACGTTTAATTAACTTCAAGCAGACGTTGATAGGAATACTTGCGACTTTAGTAGAAAGCCATGTATTTACTTGTCTCATTTGGATTTACCCCTGCATTCACCACATGACATATACAGTTTGACTTATTTCTTCTCCCAATTGTGGAATCCTTGTGTGTTAAACATGTCCTTTCAAGTTTCCTTTTGATGTGGTCAAAACCTACTTCACAGTCCAGGTTTTTACGGTGTTCTCTGTGCCATTACGTTTCTGCTGGACCATCTCCAAAAATGTCTTCACCAGAAAGAAGGAATGAACCAAGAGAGTGAATCCCCGAGCCCCATTGAACTTTATTATTGTAGAATCTTTGTGTGTTAAACATGTTCTTTCACGTTTCGTTTTGATGTGGTCAAAACCTACTTCACAGTCCAGGTTTTGAACGTTGTTCTCTATGCCATCAGATTCTACAACATGGCTTGCTCCATCCAAATCTTTGCCAAACCAGTATATGCACTGGCTTTGGCAAATATTTGAGCATCCTCCTGACACAACTTTCTGCGCCAGTCTGCAAGGTTTACAGAAACCCTCGCAGTAAGTTGACGAGAATCAATGCCCTGTCTGAGTAAGGCTTGTTTTATATCTGCAACATTTGCGACTGACTCGCAGGGTCTTCAAAACTTTGCCAAGGCCAGTATATGCCCTGACAAGAACAGGAAGGTCTACAGCCAAGGAGACCACTCGTTCAAAATATCCAGTTCATGGAAGTTTGATGACAAGACCCGCTGACACAACCACCTGCGCCAGTTCCTCACAGTAAGTTTACAGGCGTCAATACCCTCTCTCAGAGTAAGACTTGTTTTAGCGGAGTTCCAGCGCTCGAAGCGCGCCAGCGCAGCACCAGGTATGGGTAAGAAAATCTGGTAACCTATCGATGCAAGAAACTTTGGTTCTGACGTCAGCGTACACCCGTACGCCCGTCCGTCCGTACAGACTCTGGGGGAGGGGGAGGAGAGGTCTAAGGCCACCTGACGGGAGGAGGAGAATGCCATCTTTTCTTGGCGGGAAATCGTGCGGTGCCTTTGGGCAACCAGCGTTTTTCTTTACGGGAAATAGCATGACCATCGTCGCTTTTGAAAAAGAGGTTTCTTTAAAAGCTTTTATAATTTACTTAGCAAAACGATTTTGCGACAGTACTGAAGTTTTAAACTTGAGAAAAACATCTAATATCTATAAATGGAAAGAGAAAGTTTAAAAGAGTACTCAATTCTCTTTTTGGTGGAGAGCTGATCGCCTCCAGCGAACTCGGTCGGCACATCGCTTGAGTTTGCAGCATTTGGCAGCGGTCCCGATGCCAGATATAGCAGAGCTAGTGTCTTCTGTTTTTTTTTTCTGTCCACAACCATTGTTTTTGCCGCTGTCCGAAGAAATTTTCCCTGGAAAAACACCCGTCTTTATCTAACAGCTGCCATATTGTCTCGTGAAAAGAAATAAATACAATAACTAACACAAAGCTTGGAGTTGTTGCTAGTGTAGCACAATGGTCATGGCAGGGTTTTGCGAAGCGGGTGGGGGTGGGGTTCGATTCTCAGCGGGGGATAAGAATTTTGTGTTTTTAGCCTCACGTCTTTCACGAGCATATACGCCACATTTAACGACTTTTATGAAAGTATTTTTGAGAAATTAATTAGTGCGAAAAAAATGTGGAGCTCCGCTTTTAGGCTTTGCAAAATCTATATATTATCTCTGCAACATTTTTGACTTATCTCTGGGGCGCAAAGCAACTAGCAAGTGATAAGACGGTAAGTTAAGTAGCTTGATTGCTTTAGGAGCAATGTCACATCCCTTGACTTTAAAGTAGTATGATGATCCACTTATGAACGCATCAAATTTGTCAACGTTGTCATCTCCAAATAATAATAATAATAATAATAATAATAATAATAATTATAATAATAATAATAAGATTAAGATTAAGTTCTTTTAATATTCAGTAGCTTACGAGATTAAACTTACCGGAATTCTGCTTATTTGTAAGATCGCTTATTAAAGATTCAGCCTTATACATTGGCTGTGACATGGAAGATCTCTCTTCCAGGATTCTCTTCAGATTTTCACTAGTTGTTGGTTTGAGTGGGTGGTAAATGTTTTGCCATTCGTACACACGTGGGAAATTCTCATACTTGGTGCTTTTCTTTTACTAAAGACAGTTCCATGCAACCTGCAATTTTTGTTATGTAGTTTACACGTATCCTTCTATAGAACTTCCTTTGGTTTCTTTTATGGTGGTGTATACCAGGAATGAGATGATACATGTTTTAGTCTGCTTATGTGGTAGGCATTCATTTTATTGGTAAACCAGTGCCATAAGCAGTCTATTGTGTCTATTGCGAACCTGGCAGATTCAAACCTGTCGGTTCTGACAGGCACTTAAGATTGCTGTTTCTTATTTAGATTTCCGTGAGGGGCTAACAGCTAAACAAGCAGCCTTCCTCTCAGGCCTTCCAAGCTCGGATTACCTCACTGCCTCGGCGAACACTAATGCCATTGAGCTCCCACTTACCCTCTCCAGTCATGCAGTGTTCTTGGTACACCACTTGTTGCCCTCACTGGCACCATTGTATTTTGCATTGTAACAACCTGTGCTACCAAGCTTTTACTCTGGATCAGAGATGCGGGAGCCATCACCAATCTGCTTGAGTCTATACCAAACTGCGCCTGGATCATCACACTATATGTTATCAACGATATGCCGCGGATATGCCGATTTCCTCCATAGATGCCTGGTTATTACACCTAGTACTGCAGTCATGAACTTTACTTCGTAGAATAACCTACACTTTTATTCACAAGGTTTATTTCTTTCTTTCTTTATTTTTTTCTGTATTTATTTATTTTCTGGTATGTGATTGCCCCTATTTTCAGGGTTAGTGTGGTCTGCAGTCGTCTGGAAGACAACATTCTTCTATTTTTCCCCACAGCTAATCACTGTACTGCCAGCCCATGCTCGAATTTACATAGTTATTTCATGGAGACTGTCACTGTGTAGGTCACCTGATAGTTCTTTTTACAGAACCTGATTTCTTCATGGCAGCCGGATCAGTCATTTACTTTCACATGAACATCCATCCCTTTCGTTGTTATGGCAAGATTTTACTTACGCAGACAAACTTTAAGTCGACTTTCATCTAATTAACCTGTATTGTATTGTCCTCATTCTGTGTTAATTCTGCACGTGAGAAAGTTCTAGTTCTCAGCATTCTAACATGCCCAATTACAGTATGCAATTTCTCGTAAGAACAGGAGCTATCATGAGAAATATGGGCATTCGGATTTAAGGTGAAAAGGGGACTAAGGCCACGGGGGTTTGGGGCTCGTCATGGGGAATACACTTCGTGTATTTGTGGGAGGAAGTGCTCCCAATACAGGTCACACTTTTCCCCATGGACTCACAGTCTCAGTTACTTCTATATTCTGCCCCATTCACAACTGGTTACTATGGTAACCATGGGGTATAGGCTCGGATAGGACAAGGACCTCGCTCTGACGGGATTGTTGGCTCCCTGGGGAGGATCATATATGGACCTCGCTCATGGGGGGTTTTGGCCCTCAGGGGAGGATTCGGTCCTCGCTCATGAGGGATGTCCCTCAGAGGAGGGGGGACCTCGCTCTGAGGGGATTTTTGGTTCCCAGGGGAGGATCGGGTATTGACCTCGCTCGTGGGGGATTTTGGCCCTCTGGGGAGCATTCGGTCCTCGCTCTCGGGGGATGGCCCTCAGGGGAGGCCCATTACCAATATAGCCTAGCCTGACCTGTATGCAATCTATGCTTCACTGGAGTACTTCCTCCCCTACCCCTTTATCCCACAAACTGTTATTGTCTCACTTAGTCTCATGTGTTGGAACATTAACTTGTCGTTATACGACTGAAAATAAAATTACATTGTGATAGCAAAGTCAGCTCTTGATTTTTCGTTCACCGATACAAAAGAAAACTGCACTCAGTTCCCGTGAAATGAGAAAAGCAAACTCGTCTTTCCCGGGGTAAAGTAGTGAAGAATCTGAAAGACGTTTTCTAAAACCTATTTTAGCTGGACCTTTCTAGATCGATTCTAGATCCTTTTAAATGCCTCATATTATCTTGGTCCTCTTGAATGTTTATTTGTCTCTTTAATAATTTGTTGATAACGATGTAACTGAGGACGGTGGAGGGAGGGGATAGACGCAGCTTCGCAGTCCTTGATAGCTTCATTGTAAAATATTTATGACAACCATAAATAGCTACATAAACAAATATGTGAAACTGAAATTACGGTGCAGTAAGTGCATGTAATTTATTTTGAACATTTATAATCGGAAAGATATTTTTATTTAGTATTGTTTAGACAATTTAGTTTTGTAATGAGGAAAGGAAAGGAATTGTGGGTACCCTCTTTGGTTTAAAAATGGATGTAGCCACTACCTTCATTGTCGTAGCTATGTACCGTTGTTTCCCTCCCAGAATGGTGGGGGAGGCTCATATCATTAGATTGCCAAATTAAAAAAAAGATAGCTATTTTCGGTTTACTTTTGCCCCAAGGTTAATTTTAGGATATTAATTTATGTCTTCATTATATTTAAGTACTCCCCGCGGATTTAGCTCAGTATAGTTAACGTAACGGTATATTTTTATATGTTCTAATATAGATACCATCGGTAGTAGTAATTATTGCATTTTTAAATTACTTTTCATTCTTATTATCTGAAAAAGTAATTACGTGTCCACATTTCATTCAAGAAACGTCAAGCAAACAAAACGTAAGCAAACTTAACGACTCCCGGCTACGAGACAACAAAATCCACAAAAGTTAGTTGGTCTTGTGGAACTGTTCCTGCAAAATACTTGTAGATGTTATTTATAGATGATATGCAGGTATTCTATGTCGTGCTTAGCAATGTCTGAGAAATGTTAGCCGTTGCATTGCATGGGTTTGTTTGGTGGGTGAGCACTGGTTGAAAAAAAAAATCATCCTGGTGTTTAGCCGCTATTTTGGATTCTCAACATGTAGAGGACGCAACTAGCGAGTTTAAAAGGTGTATCCCTAACTTTTCGTCACTTTTTTTAACTCGTAGTGTCCTTGTTTACCCTATCTCATTAAGGTGGTAGCTTAACTCACAAAGAAATCCCGGGAGAGGGGACTCCTATATGAAAGGGACGGGGATGCTCGTCGGAAAATTAGAATTAAAACCCTAAAGGAGATCAATCTGGGCGTGGCTAAGACTTTATTTGACCCCTAAAGGAGATCATCAGTAAAGCAGACAGCCAAATAAGAGCTATCAATGGTGATTTTAATTACGCTAAAGATGTTCACGGCGTTTGGTTGCAACAAAACCCTAAGCGATACGTGTTTGGGTAAAGATATATGCCTTTCGTCCTGAACAACCTAAACGAGACCAAAACCTGCAATTTACACCCTTAAGCGAGACGACGAGCATCCCCGTCACTTTCATACGGGAGTCCCCCCCCCCCGGGAAAGAAATACTCAGCGCTCCCTTTGCCCGGTATAATACGGCTGCACTGTAGGCTAGCAAAGTGTTAATGCTGTGTTTTCATGCATGGACTTATACTTAAAAGTAGTTTTTCAAATAGATATTATAGTGCATTATTATATGGCAAGCAATTCTTCAGTCCAAATCGAGTGTTCTGATTGGTTAGTCTTCGGTCAGGATTTTACAGGACGGACCATTACCATGGAAACGGTCCTTTTTGCAATTTTTTTTTCGTGCTAATGCTACAGCAAAATTCAAACTGTGAAAACGCAAGAAGATAAAAAAGAAAAGGTTTGGAGCTGGTACAAAACAAATGAACGAGGTAAACACGTCTGCTTAGAAAAAGTGCTCTTCAATTAAGTTTACCGACTGGCTTCAGTGACTGTGTGTATTTATTGTGTTTTTTTGTACGGCTATAGACTGTAAGCTGTAAAGACCCGAGTAAATCGGCCAAGACTTAAACAATAATTATTAAAATTCAGCATTAACAAAAGAGTACGTTTCTCACAAGAAAACCTCACGGCGAAAAAGAATGAAAACTGCAAAACAACTAGCAAACGGCTTTCACCGGCAACTATAAATCGAAAGCAAACGATCACTTTCCTGTCTAGTTTAATATTCGCCATCGCTTCAGTCAGCGCTTTCCACAAAAACAAATTAAAGCTACACGTACATGCCTTAAACTAGCAGTGTACCTTGATTCCTCAGCGAGATTTTTGCTCTTGAAGTGCACATCCTTGAAAATAATTTTAGCGTGTTCACAAGTCCGCTCTTGCTGTAGCTCGCGCTAAAACAACTTTGTTAGGTGCGACGAAAATTTGCTCTCAGCATCCACAAAGTTCTCTTTAAAGCCACTCAAGCAAACAACTTGCAGTATTTGATGGAGAGATAATTTCCAGTGTTTTTCTTAGGTTCGAGTGTTCCTTTGTTCACAATGACTAACACGCTGCCACAATTTCCAGAGTTTGAGAAGTACGTGTGTGAGCAGGTTTTATCGCGGCCTTTTCATTATTCTTCTTTTTCCCGAATTGTCTCTGCCCATAACGAAGAAGTATTTTCAAATGAAACTTTCTTGTGTTGTACAGGACGACGAAAAACTGACACATATAATAGAATCAGAGCAGTTTTCATTCAAGAGCCACGCAAGTTTCTGCCGATCGACAGCAACGATCATCAAACTGATTCGAAAGCCTGTTAAAATCGCTAACTTCTTTCCTTGACATCGCGCCGGAAATTGACTTGAATGAATTACCGGAAGTGTTGTTTCGTACGAAAAATGATGCCATATAATAAACCACTTACTAACTTCACTTGCTCGGGACCGTACTGGGGAATATTGGCCCTCGGTCGTTTTTGTACGGACTGAGCGCAGCGAGGTCCGTACAAAAACGACCGAGGGCCAATATTCCCCAGTACGGCTCTCGCGTTCAGTTAGTAAGAGGTTATTATTTTTGAGGCTTGCAAATATAACTGCTCCTCTATAAAAGCAGAAGTTATCTCAAAATGTCAGCGGCCTCCTTGCCCATGAGTGTTAGGGCAAGAATACGGCTGACTTCGACTTTTAAAGGATAATGCTCTTAACACCACTATGGTGAAACAGAACACAAAGTGTTCAAAGTTGAGCATAGTCATGACTTGTAACTTATCAATTTATTTCATAGGGTTCAGGAAAACGTACCTTTATTCTAGGGTTTAGTATTACATATTGGAAATACACCTGATTGCAATAACATTGTCATACAAAAATGAAAAAAGAATGAAGAAAAAAGCCAAATAGGTTTTAATTAGCCATTCAAATTATATTCTCAAATTTTTCAAAATAATTCGCAAAGCACTTTTGCCTTACAGCATAATACTTCAATTTTGTATCGACTGAGTTGATAAAAGGTAAATTGGCCACCGAACGGACCTTTCGAGCCTTAGCGGTTCGTCAAAGCAATTCCCTGGATGTAGATAGCGTCCCTAATTTATTCCTATTTGCCTTTTTTCTTTTTTCATTTTTATAGGACAACGATATTGCAATTGGGTGTATATAAACAAATTCTGTCAATTAATTTCCCTACATATTCTCAAGTGTGTAGCAATAAACAAACTTTTTATGCTAGAGTCAATAAAAGCTTAAACATTATAGCTCTGTCTTTGAAAACTACTCGGCCTTAATTTAGTTAGTGGCAGGCTTTTGAAGACTTCGTTAGGACTTCTTCACCGGTATGAGCAGTCGGGATTACGTTTTGCAAAGTCTCATCGAGTGTTTTTCACTGTTTTAACCTCTAAGATGTTGTCACTGTAATTGTGATTAGACTGTTTTACGTCAACGTCCAGTTAATCAAAAACAAAGAGCTCGTGAAAACCAGGTTTTGAATGATAATACTTCATAATTATGAATTCTAAATTGGATCACAATTTTAGCGCTAAATCTGTGGTCTCCATCTTAACACACCTTGGTTAAAAATTTCGCCTGTTTCCGTTTTTCTGATATAAATGGATTTCATGTATAGATTCAGTGAAAATATGCAATTTTAACTTTAACATTGTAAGCCAAGGTTTTTTTTTATGACGCCGGCTTAGTGGGCGGAAGTTAAAAAAGTCCCAAAGTTAAGTTCTTTAACAGTCCCAAAGTTACCTCGTTAAGTTTTGGGAAAAATCGTTAATGTTAGGGGCGCTAAAAATAGTAACATTAAGGTACCTGTAAATGGATCGGAAAGCAAGCTAAATGGATAACAAATATTATGGAGCTGGCAAAGCTCCCGGAACCAGGAGCCCATGTGCTTCCGTTCGAACTTTACTCGATACTACAGGTTAGGACAAAGTGTCAACAGGGCTACTCATGTAAAGACTTAACATGTATTTTTGCTTTCAATGTCGTACAAATGCGATCCTTGATCGAAGCAAAGTTTTAGAGCGAAAGTAAAATGGCCTCATTGCCCTCACACTCCTAAGAAACTACACTTTCGCCCACGCGTTCGAAACATCAGGATTGCAATAAAAATAAGCATTGCATAAGCGTTGTTACATGTAGTCTGTATATGTTACGGCATTGGCTAAATTAATCGCAAAAGACAGTAAGGGTCAAGAATTGCTTATAGAATGGGCCGCTCCTTTAACGATAGTGAGGATGTTTAACAGAAGCCTGTCTTCTTTGTTCAGAACGACACACAGACATCACCCGTATCCCAAAAGGTAAGAAAAATGTTTGAGTACTAAATTTCCAAGTGCAAAATTAATTAATTCGTATTGATTGAAAATTATGCATAATTGTTGATAACTATTTATAGCAAGTTGTATTTCAGTAGTTATTGCGTGCATTAGTGCGACTATGCCTGACATTGTTGGATCGAGTTATTGCTTTAGGTTTTCTATGATTATAAGTCAGCTTGTCGGATTCGTTGAACGAGATTGACTGAATGGAGCACGTCATAGTTCATGTTTTTAACAACTTAGTATGTTATAACTCGTTATTGCCATGCACGCCTGAAAAACTTTCATAGTTCACTTACCAGTATCTTTACATGAAAAAAAATGTATAAAGCTCATATTTAGATGTTTTGCTGATTTTAACGTTCTCTTGTAGTACTATCGATGGTCAAAAGGCAAACTACCAAATAGTGGCACACAATAAAGTGGAAATTTTAGTTCAATGGAATTTCACGCAAATAGGATAACCTCCGGTGATCCTGGCACAATTTCCGCCGGAACGATAGAGAAACGTCTAGTCTCTTCACTGGCAGCCTAAACGGCTTTTGTTGGTTTAATTCCCTCCATGCCCACCTGCAGGCGCCTGTTCGCGGTGTTCTTTTGTTGTTTCCTAGTATTAGTGTCAACTGTGTCGGTGTTAGGATATGTCTGAATCCAGATATGTTCTTCGAAAGCCTTGATAACTGTAAGAGGGTAGCAAAAGTAGTGGGTGGGGGAAGGAAGAGGGAGTGGGGGACGGAAGAGGGGGTGGGGGAAGGAAGAGGGGGTGGGGGAGGTGGGCGAGGGTCGTGATCTCTGATGATATTTCGCGCCCAAATTTTTCAAATTTTTGCGTAACGTGTAATTTTAATGTACCAAAGGGCAATTCACATTTCCTCCTAAATTTACGAATTACGACTCTTTTTTGCTTACTTCCACGCGTCACGCGTCTCGTGGAAATCTTTTCATCTTCAACGAAGGAAGTTGACGACTTAACAAGTCATGACAAGTTGTGCTGTTATCTTGCTAAAATCTTCGTATTAATTTTCCTTCCAATACTCAAACGTTGTTTCTTAATCTACTGATCGGGGCTTCAAAATGGCGTGCTTAAACATTACAATTCTTTGGAAACACTCCGTGTCCTTTTTTCTATAGTAAATGCCTCGATTTAAGGACAATCAAAGTAACTCGGCTGCAATAAATTATTGTTGAAGGCAATTTAAGCATTTTGATCGACGAAGATTTCAGGAAGACATTTCGGCTTAACCGTGGGCTGTCCTCATAGGAATGAAAAACCCAAACGAAATGTGGTTGAAATGGAAACGGCCCTGTTGCTAGAAGTATGTGACAGGCACACTCCTCTTTGCACGAAACGCACCAGTTACTCCAGAATTACGCCACTTTTCACTGAAAGAAAGGTTTCTAAACGTATTATTTATGATAAGTTATATCGTTCCTTAATTGCAAATAAACTTCTTTCCAATCTGGTTTTTTCTCACCTCATTTCACAGTAACTGGATTATAAGTAAAGCGAACGATAGCTTTTCTTTCTAAATTGTTCATGGATTTATCGATACCGTTCGTAAGCATTAAACTATAAATACCCCCAGCTAAACGATCAAACATTTTCGTCCAACATGGGTTTGAAAGAACATGTTATTCTGTTTATCCGCCTCTCTCAACTTTGAACCTGACTTTTATGGTTTTCCATGATCAAATATTTTCACCCAACATTTTGCCTTACGAACAAATGTTTGGTCGTTTAACTACCTCTGCCAACAGGCTCGCACGAGCGAAAAAAGTAACCAATCAGAAATGGAATTTGGGTGATGTCAACGTATCTTTTCAGCGGTAATACGCTAAAAACGTTGTAGTGCTCACTTTGTCCGATGTTTGATCAAGCATTGTTTGCCCGTTTAGGCACCGAACGCTTTGTGTGACAAACACCGTGTTGGAAGAAAATGTTTTATCATTTAGCTGGCGCTTAAGGCATTTTGTACCACTTGAACACTCTACGTAGCATACAGAATCATGCCATATGGGTATAACCTTCTGGTTTAACAGGCACGGCTCCTGCATATCTTAGTTGTCGCTTTGTTCGGCGTTCCAATTCCTTGACCCAACTGTATTGTCAGAAAGAAACTTCAGCTATAGCGAGGCTGTGCAAATTTAGAATTAAAGTTGAAGAATCTTAATTTCCAGAGCGAACTTTAGTAGTTATTATAGTTATTTCCTATTTTTTCTGTCTACCTTGTGAAGCAGGTCCATTATTTATTTATTTTTAAATACAATTTGTTAACCCTTTTTATGGTGTAATATTTTATGGTAAATACCGTAACGGCTCTATTAAGCCCCCCCCCCCTCTCTATTAGCCCCAGCCCCACCTCTCTAATAAGCCAGCCCCCTCTGAAAGCCAATTTCTTAAATAATCACCCTTCTCTAATAAGCCCCCCTCACTAATATGGCCTCTCCCCCCTTTTTGGGGCATCAGATTTTGTAATTAGACCCTCCTCATCTCTAAGGCTACCCACTTCATCGTCAGTTAGTGTATTTCTATGTAAAAGGCTAGAAAGAAAAATACTGTTATTTGACTTGTCTTTCGTGATAAGAAGTAAGTTAGCAGTGTTTGAGTTTTGTGCAAAAATGATTAAGATTACATGTTTAAAGATTTGAAATAAGCTCTTCGTCTCTAGTACGACCAGTACAGTAATAGTAAGATTAGCCTCCAAGGCAGATGTCCTCGGTGCTCGTCATGTAATCCATTCCGCCGCCACGAGCCCAAAGGATCAACCTCGTTCCCAGGCCTTTTTCCCTCTTTTAAAATTCCAAATTTGAAAAAGGGAAAAAGTCCGGGGAACGAGGTTGCCCAAAGGATGTCTGCGTTGGAGGCTATAGAAGGCTTCCGTTCATTAGGCCTGAAAATTAAGCAAGCCTCCCGTTTTTATGGTACCTGAAGGAAATACTGTGGACAAATTAAGTTTAACTTTACTTTCCAATTTGCTACCCGCATGTAAAAAGACACCGAATTAGTATGCTGAGCGTGTTAGAAATTAAAGTTAACTATTCAAAAGAGAATATGCAATTTTAGAATATAGCAGCTGTATAAGACCCATTAGAACTGAGCATGCATAGTTTTTTTTTTATACAATGGACAGAGCTGAGTAGCACGTGCGGTTTGAAATTAAAGTACAGACGCACCAATGACGTAATGAGCCGCAAAGTTCTGCGTGCGCAAGCCATCACTATACTAAGATTTAAAAAGAAACGTTTCTAATAATTGTTCGTAGAGTCCTCAAACTCTCCATTCATCGGCTCCTTTTAGAGGCCAACAAAAGATAACGAACTCCTACAAAGAATCGCAAAATTTGAGTGACTGGTTAAACAATGATTCGATTTAAGATTAAGTGTTGAGAAATACGTTTTCTTCAGTTAAAATCGCGAAATTAACGTATTGCGAAAAAGTCATGCAGTAAGGTAACTGCGTGCCGGCCCAAAAGGTATGGGTGTTTGGGGTGTTGTGGTCCAAAAAAGGGTTATGGATTTAGCACATTTTGGTCTGAAATTGGATTTGCTTTTGAAGGGAACAATGAAATCGTCTAAACATTTATTTTTTTTCGTCCGAAGACGAAAAAGGAGAGAAAGAGTGGTAACTAACAATATCTTTTGATATTATTAAGCACGATTTACCGCCTGGGATGGGTGCAAAGGGAAACTAAGGACTAAAGTAGGGTTAGATTTTGAAGAATCGGGCGGCTTACTGCCACCAAAAAAATCTGAGTAGTGTTCTCTCCCACCCTCTCTCCGGTAGGGAACGTAACGCAACCGGTTTCGAGAGTTATCCTAAATAATACTTGGTCTATTTTATGTAATTTTCTTGAGAGATTTGGAGTTAAAAAACTCGGTGACCGAAACCCTGACGCAGTTCAATTTTTTGTTTCAATTGTGTTCTTAAACTCAATCGTCGTGTCCGAACGACATTCGACTGTCCGAAAGGTTCAAATACTCATGTCGGGTACGTTTACACCTTACAGGCTCCGCGGTGGGGAAAATAACGCGAAAAAATCGGCGAGAGAAAAAAAAACCCGCGAGCGAAGCGAGCTCAGCGCGGCAGTCTAGCGCGAGCGTACACCCAACTGAGGGTCGTCTAGTCACTCAAGTGATGTAGAGGAGGAAGCTAAAGCAAACGTGACGGCGAAGGCATCGAGAACGTCGCTAAAAAAAAGAAAGGCTTTGCACTAAATCGCGCTTCCCAAAAAAAACCCTCTGAGCTCGACTTGTGGGCAAGTCTAGCTTTGCACGTGCGTTATACATTTTGTTTTGCCGTCCTCTACAAAACAACGACGTGAAATGACCAAATTCAAAGTTTTCTGGAGAACGTGAACACACAACAGTGATTTTTTTTTTCTTTCTTGATCTTGAACGCCGTCCCTACCAATTCAGATCCAAGCAACTTGAACTGTTATAGTTTGATCTTCTTGAGCTGTTTAGTTTGCAAGTGCTGCTTTTGATACCAGATTCAGTTTCGACTCTGACTGGATCACCCTGGCATAAAATAAATAAATAAAGATGTATGTGTGTGGAAGTTGGGAAAATCACGAATGACTCGAGTCATGACACGGATTTATGTTTTTTAATGACTTCCATATACGACCTTTGTCCTGGCCGCGATTGGTCGATGTCAACTTCTTTTCCATATTTGACAGGTTTTGGGCCTAATTTCAGTATTGAAATAGGACTACGTCGCTTGTGACTTTTAATAACAGAGGATAAAAGGCCAACAATGATACCCGGGAATGATAAGACTTATGATAAAGGGGAAGGTCAGATTTCTCACGCTTCGCATTTTTTATTTACCATAAATAGAAAGTAAGGAAATGCCAGATTCAGCGTTACTTCCGGTTACATTAAAACCGGTAACGTCGCACAACACCATGTTAAGAATTTTTTTAGCTGTTCCAGAGTTCTAAAAGAGAGCGCAATAAGTATGCCAATATTTGTTCTATCTATATACCGAACTTAACTCGACAAAGGCAAACTGCCATAAGGCATGCTATAGTCGGTCTGATTACGTTTTTCCTAATCTAAAATCGAAGTCTGGGGAAATACCCAGGAAGAGCTGAGAAACTTGATCACGTTTAGATAGCGTCCCTACGAAAGCCAACAGTGCTTCTTACTGGTTCCTAGCTGGTTTAATATAACATATTTTTTCGACAAAACAGAGTAAAACGAGAAAGCATTCGGGACCATCTGGGTAGCCCTAGCTTGTTAGGGAATATTCAGGTCTTTCATCAGCCAGCTTTAGTCTATGCCAGGGTTGTTTTATAAGGATGGTTTTATGAAATACTTGTCTAACAACAGATTTGTAATTTTTGTTACCGTTTATAGTTCTATCATGCAACAGCTTGCTGAAAGTTTTAAAAATAGTGTAGCCGCTATTTAGTCTAATTTGTTCAGGAAACAGTTTCCCACTTCACAAAGTTGACCCACCATTGACTCGGGAAAATTCACACCAAGTGCAAGGTAGCTGTTAACGTAGATTATCTAATATACGACCAGGGCGTTTATTAATTTCCGGGATTTTCTGGGCTTTTATTAGATACGGGGCGGTGTATATAAATACAGTAGAGAGAGCTGTTAATTGTATTAAAGCAAAAGGCTCATCTTATCTTAAATTCAAAGGCTGCTATACAATGCCATAGCACCAAATCATCGTTTATTAGCGCTCAATTTCATCAGTGTCTTGGTCAATATTAGAAAGAATATTGGGGTGATTTCATCGGATTAGCTCGTCTGATTTAACATGCTCTTCGCAAAAAGGGGTTCACTAGACAGGGACGTTTATTAGAGAGGGGCGTTTACCTCAAAATGCATATTTCAGAGGGGTGTTTATTGGATACAAGGTGTGATCATTTACGGTATATGGTACACTGATCACACTACAAGTACGCCAACAATCCGTTGATCTTCTGTTAAAGACGGTGCACGGCTGGTAGCAATAGGCTCGTGTAACCGAATAATGGTATCCGGTTGTTTTATCCCACTTACGATAAACACAGTGTCTCACTGATCTGGATGGTATCGGTTTACTCGAAAAAAGGAAAAATCTTGAAGACCGAGGAAAACAAAGGCTTTGGCTAAATGCCATATTTTGTGTTCCTACAGGCAAACCGTATCAAAAGCTAAACTGGCGTTATTTATTTGTTGACAAAAATACATTACTGTTGGCAAAATACTTATATTCTTTTGACCGGTGATGAGTGCTTGTAGTGCAGCTGTCGGATGCCTTGGGAGCACACCTGGTTTGAAACTAACTCTGCCGGAAACCGGCTGACATCTATTCAGGATGTTGGTCAGCGTTTCTCGGTGCTTTTATCTTAAAACAAACTAAATCTTATTGTTGAAATCTTCCGTTGCAGTTATTACATTATCCCTGTTATCGCTTTTTGAGTCATTTGTTTAGACTATACCAGATTGGAAAATAAAACCTGAATGCAATACAGGGTGGTAATCCTTCAAATCCTCTCTCTGAAAATCCCATATTTTAGTGTCCCCTAAAAACATTATTGTTTTGGATTATTTGCAATTCTTAACTGAGGTTACTTCTCCTTGTTACCAAGTTCACAACATGGAACATCCTGCTTGGGAATCACAGCCGGTTGCATGATAACCTTTACATTTCAGGCTTTTATTTAATTTGAATCCCTTTTAAGCCTCTCACTCATCGTCGTTACTTCAGCTCAGGTAAGCAAGGCTTTCCTCGGTATGTCTAAATGCTATCTCTTTCCGCTTTTGTTTCGTTGAGATTATACCCTTGCGGAGGGATTACTTTCTTCTCAAGTTTCAAGAGCGAGAATTCGACTAGCGGTCGGGTACAATCTTACTCCCGTCACACTCTTGATGTATATTAATTCTTATTACTTTAAGTGCAATAATGCAGACTCCTCGTTCTGAATCCAAGGCAAAATTGACAAGGGGAAAGATGCTGTCCGATAATTCGAATCACCAAAAATCGGTCCGGTTGTTTTGGTTTGAATGAGTTACAGCCCAATCTTGTCCTTTGTTGTTATTATACTCATGCATTTGGATGTGTAGATCATGCAGCCAAAATAAAAGCTCGCATCAGAAAAATCTAGTGAAAATCAACAGTCTTTCGCCGTAGTCGTACTTGTGTGGAACAGCTTCACGGATCAGTTACTGTCGAGACCTACACGGGGATTAGCTGCATGAAGATAGTCGATGTCTCCTTAGTAAAGGACTCCACGCCTGTTTATCTGTAGGTTTTTCCCCTTACCCTTTTCCATTTAGCCACTGGGACTGAACGACGACGCGTGCGCAGTTCCCATCATGATTTTGCCAAAAAAAACAAACAAAAAAACAAAACAAAACAAACATACTGACAAGCTTAATTATTTCCATTTTCATTGGAAAACTTTTAAAGTTTTTAGGTTGAGTATGTATTTAAAATGAAGTTATTTTCGGCGCGAAATTTGGTTTGCCGAGACATTTTATGCATCGTTTTCATACGAACTTCTCTCTCGCAAAAGTTGGATTTGCTATCCAAATACAGAAAATGTAAACACAGAACAGAAAAGAACTGTTAATAGCATGCAAAAAGGTATAAAGTAAATATTAAAGGAAGCAAAATGGAGAATACAATCGAAACTCTCTTTGCGACAACTCTCGTAGGCGACCAGCTCTAGTTTCGACTAACATTGTGAAACCCCGTTTGAATTGTCACATAAACTCTGTAATAAAAAGCTCTCATAAGTGATGACCGCTCCCGTAAGCGCCCGCCAACTGGTCTTCTCCTTTGTTTTTAAGCCTTCGTAAGCGACCACTGAGTTCAAAGATTAATAAAAGCATTCACCTCTTCATCAAATTTAAAGTAAGACATAACCTAAGTGCATGCAAATGACTGGTTAACCATTACATTGCGAGCCTAATCCAAGACAGGCAATCATTGCCAGACTGACCTGCTGACGTCCTGTCTTTTATTGAATAAACTAATTACTTTTTTTACCACAATACAATTATAACATAGCTAGCAAATCCGCGCAATCAAATTCATCTTACGTAAGCGTGCTCAATTTAGCCTGTTGACTGCACGCTGGTGGCGTGAGCAAGCTTAACTTTGTTTTTGTAGCGGCCTAAAGTGTCTTCTTCGCGAACAACTCGGCAAGTAAATGACCAAGAAAAATCATTTTACAGCAGCGTAAACTAAGGAGAAAGTACAACAGCGAAATTACTGCAGAGTGTTTGATTTCTTAGAACGAGCAAGGAACTTCGTTGAAAAAGAAACTTTAATTCATTTTGGCGTTGTGTTTACAATTTCTTTCATCGTCGCACTCTCAACAAATGTTCATTAAAGGTAGGCCTTATACGGAAAACTTTTTACTCCAAAATATCAAGACATGACACAAAATAAAACACAGTACAATATGACGAGAACCGTTTAATAACAAGCATCACACGTTTTCGGTGATTCACTACCAAAATCAAAATTAAAAAAACCACTGACAACCAGAAAGGACGACATTTTTCTCGGCTATAATTATACTACACGAAATAACATCGTTTTACCTGCAGACGATGTAGCTCTGTGTTCAAACAGCTCCAAATGTTCAAATGAAATAGAACGATGAATGATCGCTTTCCCAGTTGTTTGATTCACAGTTGTTGTACCACATTCCGTCCTCGGCCTCTGAACCTAGAACCACCACGTTTTATGCTCGTTTCAACTCTCGCAGCTACAATGCTGAAATTATACAGCTTCAATCCGCTTTGGACGATAAATACAACAGTTTTTCAGGAGACATCAAACCTTTACCACATTTAAGAGCCAATAATTGGAAGACTTTTTCAAAACATTATTCTCGGACGTTCACTTCGGAGCAGTTTCATTGATCCATTCAGCTTTGCAAAGAAACGCTACAACACTTCGCAAGGTTTTGGCGCCTTTTTCGTTTAGTCATGTGATCAATTATTGTTCCTTTTTTCTCTCTTTCTCGTTTTTTTCCTGTTCTTTCTTGATGTTTATGGTAACTAGTGATTGAGTTTTGAATCAACAGCGCACTGATTCGCATTGCTCAGTATAATTTCAAATTTCAACGGAAGCGAAATGGAACTGCAGCATCCTGCCGAAAAAATACTATTTTAGTAAGCTTATAATCGTTCAGTTTTCGCCGGCATATCAACTGGCTATGTTATGAAACAATTGGTTCATGCTTTTAGCTGTGCGTACATCGAGTTGTAGATGCACTTGGGAAGTTTAGAGAGCACTCAAGAAACTCTTACGCTTCTCTCGTGCTCTCCAAACTTCCCGCGTGCTTCCATAACTCGATGTACGCACGCTAAAGCATGAACCAATGATTAAGAAGTAACCATTAAAATTTGTCAAACTATATGCTAAAAGCTCTCGTAAACGATCACTCTTTATTGTCTCATCACATGGTCGCTAACGAGAGCCCATTCTTGTAAGCAACCAGCTATAGTTGCGACTACTTTATTGAGTTCCCGAGGTGGTCGCTAACCAGAGCGTCGACTGTAGAAATAAAATTGAATTTACCCTTGCTTCTTTTCCGGTAAACAAAAAAATTGTAAGACGCGAGGGACTGAGGCAGTGAAGACCTCCATCGACCTTGAGTGACCTTTAAAATTCTAGGAAACATATTGAATCTCATTAGAGATTTCTGAGAATCCCTGAAAGAGGTTTATAATGTTAAACAATCGATATTTTTACACTGCAAAACCATACTACATCAAATCAGCTTGAGGTATGTTTTACTTTTCTATGTTATTAAATTTTTTAACAATATATTTTCTTTTACAATGGGAAACACGCACAAAAGGTTCGATTATTGCAGGCCTGGGAAGGAATTGATCACACAAAGAAGATCACACAAAGAAGATCTCTGTCAAGGCTTCTCTACAACAACACTGACGTCGATGAACATATCACTAAGCTATCTTCCTACAGGCTGTCTTTCTATCAAAAGCTAGTCTTGTGTCGCGGGCTTGACTTCGCTCTCCCACAACGCGTATCGCCTATGATAGTACAGGCAAACTTCGAAAAGGCTTACTGGAAATTGGAGCCAAAACTGAGTGACGAAAATAAGGAACTGGCCGCTGCAACTTTGCGTTTCATTGCCCTCAACTACATAAAGCGGAAAGATCAAACACCACCAAAAGCTTCACTTAGAGCGATCAGTCAGTTGAAGAAGAGAGATGACATCAATATTACCCGTTCGGATAAAGGCTCAGGAATTGTAGTGATGGATAAAGCGGATTACGTCCATCTGCTGAAAGAGGCATATATCAATGATGAATCGAAATTCATACCTGTCCAGCTAGAAAGCCCGAAAACAAGGGGAAGACCTCCAAAACATTATCACCCACTTCTTCAAAAAGAGAAGGAGTTGACCTCTATCGTCCAAAGGATCTTACCGAAACAGATCGCCGATTCAGGTATTCAGACTTGCTCACCTGTACGGACTACCAAAGACGCACAAGAAACAGCTTGCGTGCGCCCAATATTATCAGCGACAGGAACCTACAACTATAAACTTGCAAAATGGTTGGACGAGAAGTTAAAACCCCTTTCCATAAACGCCTCTACTGTCACAGACATCTTTACCTTTGCTGAAGAGATTCAAGGCATGGAAGTTAATGACCAGGACATTCTGGTGTCCTATGACGTGTCCTCGCTGTTCACGAATGTACCTGCTGTTAATGAAACCATTGAACTCCTGGCAGAAAAAGCATTCAAGGATGATTGGTTCAACAGGGAGTACAACCTCAACATTACTAAACCTGACCTAATTGAGTTGCTTGGAATTGCCACCAAGAATCAGCTGTTTCAATTCCGGGGAAATTTGTACGAACAGGTGGACGGTGTTGCCATGGGGTCGCCGCTCGGACAGCTTATGGCCAATACTTTCATGTGCGGCATCGAAGAGCAATTAGAAATCCAAAACAAGATGCCTGCATTTTACAAGCGTTACGTTGATGACACCCTCAGTAAAATGCCTGATGCTACAGCTGCCTCCGAATTCTTATCATTGAACGAAATCCACCCCTCTGTCAGTTTCACAATGCAACTGGAAGATAACAACAGACTTCCTTTCTTGGGAATGGAGATTATCAAAAATGGATCCCAGCTGGACACGAAGGTCTACAAGAAACCGACAGATACTGGGCTTCTATTGCACTACCAAAGCCATGTTGATGTAAAGTACAAGCACTCACTACTCAAACAATGCTTAATCGCGCATTCAAGCTTTCCTCGAACTGGAAGCTTTTCCATCAAGAATGCGAACGTCTTAAAGAGACCTTTGCTCGTTTACAATATCCAGAATCCCTCGTAGAAACCACTATCCGACAATTTGTCGAGGCGAAAGTTGTAACGGGGAATGCGTGTCCTCAACAGCAGCAGGCCCCTAGTCAGCAGGAAGTTCCTATTAGAGTCGTTTTGCCGTACAAGGACCAAGAAGCAGCCAACTCAGTACGCAGACACCTAAGTGATCTCAGCCGAAAGATAAACACCGAGATGCGTCCTGTTTACACCAGCAGAAAGATCAAAGACACAATTAAAGTGAAGGAACAGAAGCCACCCATCGTAAACCAACAAAGCGCTGTGTATTATTTTAAATGTGATCTGTGCGATGCAGATTATATTGGCTATTCGTGTCGGCACTTACACCAGCGCATCGAAGAACACAAAGGATCGGCTATCGGACGTCACATTAAAGAACAACATGACCCGGAAGGAGCCAGATAACATCGAGAAGAATTTTAAGATTTTAAGGAAGTGCCAGAGCAAGCTTGACTGTTTAATTTTTGAGATGCTTTTTATTAGACTTCTGAAGCCAAAGCTCAACAAACAGAGCGACTCGCTCCGCGCAAAATTATTTATTTAGTTATTTTTAGGTATTTTTAGGTATTTTAATGTTCTTATATATCTTTTACAGCTATGCATGCCATTTGCCCAAAGTTATTTTTTTAGCCACTTTTAGCCTTTTATTCTTATTGTCTATTGTTTGTATGTACATATTTTAGCGCTTTTACTATATTTACACATGTAATTTTATTCTAACACCGAACTTGAAAATGACCGTTGAACGGTCGAAACGTCGTTCATTACTCGCGTTAACTTTTATTGCAAAATCAACTTCAAAAAACTTGTTGATTCGAACTGGGAAAGAAAGTGGGATTGTGGATGATGACTGATGCGCATTAAAATTTGAAGAAACTTGTCTTTAGTCGCGTCCTGTAGCAGTACGTAGATACCAACAAATTTGATTATTTGAAATGGGAAAATTTGAAGTACCACGATGTCTAGCGTTTTATCTTCATGGAAGACATGATTTTTTATCACTACAAAAAATATAATTAGGAAAACTTGACGAGACATTTTCTGCCAGTAGTAGGTATAAGAAATATCGATTTTCTCGAAAACGTAAGGTTTGCTGTATAAATGTACAAGAAATGCTGTATAAATGAAACGGAAACTGCGCTTAGGTGGCCCTGAGAACGCCCCGTAGATATCGAGTTAGTTCTGTTTTGTGTTTTTGGTGGTACTGCAAGTTGTAATAATGCAACTATCACTTCGAAAATAACTATATCCAGATAACAACCTCTCTGCCTGTGCCAGCAGATGAGGATAGCGAGGATCAGCGTTGGACTTTGGAGCTGGCGAATCAAATTATTTCTCTGCTCATTCCAGGATCCGCATCTGTGCAACAATTGGCGAAAAACTCGGGTTGAGCCAGCCCTTCATTTGCTGAAATCACATATTACATGCTGGATGCATTCTATTGTGGCAGCCAGCTTTTCACTGTTGCATGAGCAAGCCGATGTGATAGGCTTGAGTGATACTGTTATTCAGCTGGTCCACGTGTACATTTTCGGTCCATTGTGCAATTGTTATGGAGTTGAACCTTTAGTGATGATTTGAGTAAACAGCGGTTGAAAGTTGATGGTGAATTGCTCAATTAAGAGGCGTTCCGTCTAAAAAACGACCGGTCGATTTTCGCTGAAAAATAGATTTCTTTCATTTTCTGTGCAAAAGTTCAACATTATAAGTAAAGTACAAAAATCACATTTGTTTGGCTTGATGTGTTTTTATACTTGTTTTTTGGCCGATAGTTCCGAGGCGACCTCTGGGCAACGAAATCGGTCTTCCGAAAACCGATTTTAAGACCAAACTCGAGATACCATGAAACAACGCATGTTTACCAAAACGAGCTTATGTTTACTTCACAGCTCCCACTTCTCACACTTGTTAATCTGGATGTCAAACTAACTTGTTCTGTAAAGTGTGAATTTAGTTATGATTTTTTTTGTACACCCACTAAGAGGCACTACGAGAGCCATTAACAAGTTGCCTGAATCAAAATTACGATTTCTTAAAAGTGGGACTTGACCTACAGCTGATTCATAACTCACTTGTTAGACCAAGGACTAGTCTACAAATAACTGTAATAAAATTTGTCGGCACTTATAATTTGGTAACAGGAAAGCAAGAATGAAAATGACAAAAATCACGAAATTCCAAATCCCGCCCAAAATGAGTCGATAAATTGAATGCAACTCGAGTTTCCCTAAGTTGCAGCTAAAACCATCTAAACCCAAGCCACATTTGAAAATACGTTTCTAAACAGCTCAGAAACCACTTTTGTTAGTCTAACCTGATATATTCTTGCAGTCGTCTACCTAATATTTTCGTATTCCAGTCTGAGGAACGGCAACAAGTTTACTGTCACGCAATACTGGAGCACGGCGGCATTATGGTCTCTTATCCGTCCAAACGACAAAAGTTTGTTTCCCATGGAATGCTTGAAGATACGATACTGATTGCTCCACGGTTCGTCCGAAATAGAGACGTTAAGATCAGTCAGTCTTACCTGAGTTTGGAATACTACAGCCCTCCTGTGATCAGCCTTGCGTGTTGTTGTTGGCTGCCTTCGCGTGCAATGTTGTTTCAGTAAAAGAAAGAACAACATATTACCCTTATGAATGTCCTAAGAATTTCTTAAGCAATGGAAACCTGACGAAAAACTATGAAAAGGCGAAAGTTATAAGTTGCGCTTTTTACAGTAAAGTAAATAATAAAGTAAAGAAAAGTAAACATTGGCGTGACCGCTGACATGACCGCTTCGGTAACAACTCAAGTACGCAAGCGTGACCGGAACGTCGACCGCATTCTTTCCTTTTTTCTTGGGAAACAATTCAAACTACCTCTGAACTATGTTAGAAACTTGCTCATTCTGTTCACTCATTAATGGAACATGTGGTTCCAGTAGAGGAACTGACGAATTTGTTTCTCTAGATCAATGCAGTGATGATATTTCGGTGCACCTGGCTAGTTGCCATTTAACAAGACAAGACATCAGTGAGAGAGATCTAATTTTGGCAAGAGCCGGGCGGTTTGGATTAAATGAAAAACAAATCGCAAAAATGCGAATTTGCCCTAAACACCGGCAAAGTCTCGGGAAATTTTGGCGTCCACCGAGGTCATGCCAGTATCCTGAACACACTGGAAAATTAACGGCAGTCAGTGGAAGAGATGTCATTAGCTTTCGTAAGGCGAAAGAAATTTTTAATTTGTTCGGCAAGATTGCGGCAGTGGGATCACGTAAGTACCCAGCCTAGACTGTGGCTTAAAATGTATATATGTTTCATGCAAACAGCGAGTTCTTTCTTTCAAGTTGTGAAATGTCGCGTTTGGTTCTGATACATTTTCGTGCCGCTTAATTAAATTATGTGTGTGTTGGGTTTATTTTTTTCTTAGCTATTTGTACAACTTGTCGCAAGAGGCATAAAGAAAAGCTTGAGAAGGAAGCAAGTTGGTTACTTCCCGCAGATGAAAAAGAAGACGACTCTTTTCCTCGGTTAGAAAGGTTTGTAATCCTCTCCAAACTTCGTTTCCAACTAAAAAAATTGAATGGCTTATTATAAGCCCTCTGCAGTAGGGGGTGGGGGGACGGGTGGATATGTTTCTTCCCAGAAAAATTGCAGTTCTCGGTGCCTGTAATAGAGGCCAAATTATTACCACGGCAAGTGGCATTGCAGCTTATTTCTTTAATTAAAGGTAGTTCTTTTCGGGTTATCCCTTTTTTGTTTTGTTTTGTTTGTTTTGGTGTTTATTTTTTGAAAAATGAATCCGAAGTTCCACTGAACGGATAAGTGAGAGGAGAAACTGATTTCGGACGTTCAAATTTTGGCAAAACTAAACGTCCGAACAAATAAGCATCTTTTTGACGTCACGATATGATAGTTATAAGGCTGGAAAATAGTAGGTATTATTGGCTGTGTTTTTCCAACGAGTGAACCCATGTGGTCTGGAGCGAGTGTGTACGTTGGTAGGCTCGCGTGCGACAGTCCACGCTTTGGCGCTTTGGGCCTTAGGCGTATCGCGAGTATCCACCCACGTTTATGGCAATGCAAAAGGCCCCCCCCCCCCCCCCGAGTGTTACGAGAAAAAAAAGCTGTCTTGCAGTCTAGAAAACTATCTTCGCCGGCTAACCCTTGTTGCATGAGTTGAATAACAAAGCGTAGTGTAGCTTTTTGTATTGCTCCTACTTTGTCAGGTGCTTTCTCTATTTTTTTCGCAACATATTCTTGAAAGTCCCTCGAAAGCGCGTGTAAGTCAGTATTGCTAAACACTGTGTATAGTCTTGTTTCCTGTTAGAGTATATACTTACTGTAGGTTTCATACTAATTTATAGGTTCGTTAAGCAAAAGGCTGTATTAGCTATTGAAAACGCAACGTCAACCACTCCCCTGGAAAAACCATCTTTGCCTTCCAATCCTGGTTCGTTGTGGACTCCAGGAAAAGAGTACGAACATTCCCCTGGAATATCGTCAGAAGAAACTGTTAGTGTTTACAACACCGCGATGAGCAGCATTGCAGGTAAAATTCCCGGGGCCAAATTCAACCCACTCGCCTCCCAGATGCAGACTTCCTGGGACAAGAGCAGTAAAAAGGAAAAGGTCCAGTACGCAGAGAAAGCTAGAGACGACTGTATGCTTGTTTGTAAAGTTATCGCTCCGGGAGATGCCGATAAGCTTTTTGACGCGATAACTGAAAAATCGGAGATTGAATTTCCTGTGTCTCGTGATCTCGAAATACTTATGAGTGCGTATAAGAATTCAAGTTCAAAGAACCTCAAAACGCAGATTCTGAGTCTGTATGCTTACAGATACTCGACTGACACTCTTAAAAAAATTCATGAGCCATACGAAAAACTGACAACCTGGCAGATAAAGCGTGCCAGGGCGCACGCAAGGGTGCATAGCCCAGGTGCTCCACTGGTTAAGGAAACTCGGCATCGCGTGCGACTTGACATGGTTAAAGTGGAGCATTTCGTCCAGTTTATAGATCGCCCGTACTTTTACCAAGATGTTGCTTACGGCAACCGAGTTTTGAAGCTCGATAGTGGAGAAAAAATTGAAATGCCGAACGTAGTGCGTACTGTTACGAGATCCACGATGGTCAGCCAGTATTTGATGTTCTGCGAAGAGGAGAATTTTGAGCCCCTCAGTCACTCAACTTTATTTAAGATTCTGGAAGCTAGAGAAGCATCGCAAAGGAAGTCATTGCAAGGTTTAGACAACACTGCCGCGGACGGTGCTTCAGGATTCCAGACTTTGGAGAATATTGTGGAAGAACTTGAGAAAGTGGGAGTGAGTTCGCAATGGTGCAGTGATGCAAAGCGTAAGCTAAAAGAGAGCAAACGCTATCTGAAAACTGGCTATCGCGTTCATTGCAGAGAGGATGTATCCACCTGCCCAGATCATTGTCGTAGGTTCGCCCTTAACGACGAGCTCGACCCAAATTTCCAGGAAAAATGCTCTCACTTGCATAACACAAAGTGCAACGATTGTAACTCCCTAAAGTCTATTTTAGAGGAAATCGAGACCAAGGTACTGTCTTCGTCCGCCATTTTGTACAGCAAAGAACAGCAAGACGATATCTTGTATGACATTGAGCGAGCCAAATCAGACATATTTCAGTGGAAAGCCCATATTTTACGCTCAATAAACCAAGATAACGCCAAGCAAGATGCGCTTAAACTGTTATCGGACGGAAAGTCCGTCCTTATTGTCATGGATTGGGCCATGAAATTTCTTCAAATGAAATTCCGCGAAAAGCAATCGGATTGGTTTGGAAAACGCGGCATCAGTTGGCACATCTCAACAGTTATCTCACGTGACGCTGATGGGGAAGACATCGAGTTGCGGAACTATGCCCACCTGGTAGACGGATCCTGTCAACAAGACTGGTTCGCCGTATGTTCTGTTGTTGAACATTTGCTAGGTATTATCAAGGCAACGAAGCCCACAGTAACAAGAGCTATCCTGAGGTCCGATGAAGCAGGATGTTATCACAATAACAACCTCATAGCGGGCATCAGAGATGTATCCGAAAGAACGGGCATACCGATCAGCAGATATGATTTTTCGGAACCTCAGTACGGCAAGGATGTTTGCGACCGGATCCTTTGCCCAATGAAGACTACAATTCGACGGTACTGCAACGAAGGTCACGACGTATTATCAGCACGTGATATGTATGCTGCCCTTTCCGAACGTCCCGTAAAAGGAACGTCAGCCTGTGTCTGCTCAATAAAGCAAGAGCATGAGAACTTGCAAGTTAACAAAATCGACGGTTTCAGCAAATATCATAATTTCATGTATGAAGAAAAGGGTGTTCGCGTTTGGAAAGCGTTTGAAGTAGGCCCCGGGAAACTTATTCTGTATGACCAACTATATAATGCCCATCAAGGACCGACTTCTCTTTCAATACAAGAGGAGTTTTTTACCCTTCGATTCAGCCGCTATTGTAAGTCCATATTTTCAGAGCGAGAGCCTACCGCAGAAATGGATGCCCAGTTTGAGTGTTCTGAGCCCGGCTGCCGAAAAGTGTTCAAGAAGTTTAGTGAACTGGAGCTTCATCTTGATGTTGGAGATCACGACAATAGAAAATCCAATGAAACTACCTACGACAAACTTAGGAGACAGTGGGCAAAGAAATTTGCAACCATAGACCAACCAGTGAGTAACCCAGTTGTCGGAGATCGTCCAGATGAACAACAACCTGCGAGCGAACCACCAAATTTGGACTTTGGTTGGGCTCTGCAAAAGTCCCGGGGAGGATCAACAAGGTTTGGAGATAATGTGAAAGATTATTTGACCACTAAATTTGACCTCGGCGAGAGATCAGGTCTCAAAGCTGATCCAGCACAGGTTGCTGCAGACATGCGTAACGCAAGAGGTGAAGATCATACCAGGCTGTTTCGGAGGGAAGACTGGCTTTCGAAGAGTCAAGTGCAAGGATTTTTTTGTCGCTTGGCAGCGAAGAGAAGGAGGCATGCGAATGAAGAAATTTCACTTGAAGATGCACTGGAAGAAGAACAAGAGCAAGACCGGAATAATTTGCTAAACGCTATAAATGAGGATCTTAATCTACAGCATCCTGTTATTTACGACATCTTTTGTCTGTGTGATTACGTAAAGGAAAACAAATTAGCTAAATTTAACGTTAGTATGTTAAAAGAAATTTTGAAGTTTTTTGATGTATCTTTCCATTCTAGGGACAGGAAGAAGGACCTTAGTGACAAACTTTCGACGTTTGTTAAAACATGCGAGTGCTTTTCTTAGGCTAGACTCATGTCTTATTGTGCGCGTGATTACGGAAAGGAAACTGGACAAGTTTACTAGTCTAATACGTCAGTCAGTGTTCAAAGAAACTGTAGAATGTTTTGATATATTATTCAAATCTAGGGAACAAGAGAAAGGACCGAAGAGACAAAACCTTTGGTTAAGGTAGGCACGTGTCTAAATGCCGCCCAAGACGTTAAGCTCAGGTAGACTCAATAAACATGGTCAGCGGTATTTTAATGAACACAATATCGATCACGACATCGACCACGCGAAATCAATCCTTGTATGTAGCGTTTTTCGTCAAGTGCACGAAGGTAAAACTGCAATATCATTGAGGATACAAGACCTTTTGTGTTGCTTTAGTGGTTTTTGCTTTTTAGAGGTCTGTCAAAAACTCTAGTATCCGAAGAATAGTTGGCGTCAAGAGTAAACAACCGTGACAAGTGAGAAGAACATGGACTGCAGTAAACAGAAATCATCTTGAATTTCATCATCTCGCTGATCAAAAAGGAAAATTATGTCACGGGAAAGCTGAACAAGACCATATTATTGTATTTATTCTCGCCTGCGACACTCTGGAAAATTAGCTCACGGCGGATTTTAATCGACTCAGTATTTCAAATTCTGCTCTGGTTTAGTGTTGCGTGACAACAAACTGTTGCCAAATGTTCTTCGGATTGGAGTTCCATAAGACATGAATATTTCAGGTAAACTTTGTCCATTTTTGGCTATCTATTTTGTACTCTATTTCTTCTACGTACTTTAGGGTTGATAGGGCTGTTTTTGTAATTTATAAAGAATACTAATGTAGTTGAATTATACCCGAGTCAGAATCGGTTAGTATTGGAGTTTGGCGATTTTTGTCACTTTTATCCAGGTTTTTCTATTACCAAATAATGAGTGCCGACAAATTTTATTACATTTATTTGTAGACTAGTCCTTAGTCTAACAATTGAATTATGAATGAGCTGTAAGTCAAGTCCCACTTTTAAGAAATCGTAATTTTGATTCAGGCAACTTGTTAATGGCGCTCGTAGTGCCTCTTAGTGGGTGTACAAAAAAAATCATAACTAAATTCACACTTTGCAGAACAAGTTAGTTTGATATCCAGAATAACAAGTATGAGCAGTGGGAGTTGGGAAGTAAACATAATCTCGTTTCGTTAAACATGCGTTGTTTTATGGTATCTCGAGTTTGGTCTCAAAATCGGTTTTCGGAAGACCGATTTCGTTGCCCAGAGGCCACCTCGGAACTATCGGCCCAAAAACAAGTATAAAAACTCATCAAGCCAAACAAATGTGATTTTTGTACTTTACTTATAATGTTGAACTTTTGCAGAGAAAATGAAAGAAATCTATTTTTCAGCGAAAATCGACCGGTCGTTTTTTAGACGGAACGCCTCTTAAATCTTCACTGACCATGGCACTGCAAAATTAAAGAAGAGTAAAAAGATCTGTGTTGCTCCAACTTATAAAATGTGCAATGAAGTCTGTGAATCGGTTCGTTAGGTAGGAAACTTGTGCGAAAATAAAGGCTTGTATGTGACAAGAGGAGTTGCTAGAGGTGGTGAGTGCCCCTTCCCTTTCCCAAGCCTCCCACAGATCGCTTGGATCGATGATAGTTCACACGGACTAGTGCAGTGGTGTATTATATGCGCGTGCCAACCTAATGTAATTTTAATTTAACCTTTTCGTAAGGAGAACCCAGGCATGCTCAGTTGCTTTTGACAGACATTTTTGACTAAATAATTCTTCTCTTTCCTTATCGTTTGCTTGCAGACTAGTGAAAGGTAAAACAACTGATCGACGACTGATCGACCCAACTAATAGCGACTCCGTTATACGATACTACCAAGATAAACGATCTCTCTACATTCGGAATTTCACGGTAAGATAGGGAAAACATTAGCCTACTAACTAAGTACACATAACGTACCAATCAAGAAATGAAGATACTAAACACAACTTAATATAATCGTTCATAATTAAGTCGAGATTAAAACAAGAAAGGCCACTACATATGTGGTATCTGTTACCGTTCTCATCCAAGGGATCCGCCCGGCGAGGCCCTGATTCATCTTCCCTAGGGATTCGTTAAGGTTTATTAATTTGACTTAAGGACGGTGCCTCCTAATACAGAGATATTTTTGCAAAGGTTATGACTATGTGAAAAAGTAGATCTCAGCAAGGGTTATTGGAATCCAAATTGAAAATTAAAGGTAACCATGCATTTTTCAGAGATAACTAAGATTAAATTTGCAAAGAAAACGCCATACATTCTTCGTATTTTAACGCGTTTTTTAGAATTATGGTTGCTTAATTATGTCTGAAAAATGCGTGGTTACCCACTTTTTTCTTTTTGAGTCTACTTAAATTATCATTTTGTTTATCATTTATCATTTTAAATTATCATGCTTTATATCTATATCACTGCATATTTGAAAAGGTAAATATACTTAATAAGTCTTCTGCTGTCTGCACTCAATATCCATAGGAAAAGCAATCCATTCCACTAAGTGACTACCTATTCTTGTTGTTACTTTTTAAAGAAACTAACAACACTTGTGAGACAGTAGGGATGGAGAACTGGTGAGTTCAACTATTCGAATCGACTTATATAAAAGGGTTGTTATGGCTCACGTTTGACGTTCATAGAGTTTGGTTGGCCTCATTACCATACCAATCTATGGTTATTTTAAGTGTCTAGAATTTTTCGATAAACGAAGATATAGAGAGAAAATTTGAGACATTTTAGTTGCCAAGTTGATAGACTTTACTGCTAGATTAATCTGTGGTAACTTGGCATAAGAAAATACCTGTTTAGTCCATTTATGAAAACTTTTTTTGACGATTTAAACTGTCGAGGTTCTGAAGGAAGACACTGAACTACAGACAACAATATCGATTTTGTCGTGTGAAAGAGCGAAGTCAATGATCTTCAAAATCAGTTCAGAATTTTTAGCATGTTACTGATGAAAGTGCAAAGTTGTTTTATCATGTTTGGTGCCACAACAGCATCAAAAGCAGAACTAAACACAAATTTGAAAGATGTTCAACTAATGCCAGACAAGAAAGGCGTATATCAGTTCCCTACAAGTCTTGTGGTCGTAGTTGGCAAAATGTAAACATTGCATAACACTATGTGAACATGACACACTCTGTATAATGACTTTTGCTGCTTTGAGAAGGTCAAATGTGTTTCTGTCTTGTAACATAAATGTCCTCCTCGTCAAGATTAAAAAAAATGCAAATTATTATTAGCAAAAGTATTATCGATATACTTCTTCCAGTTTTCCTTAATTTTTTGGTCATGGCGATGATATTGCGTGGTGGTTTATGTGGTTACCATTGATACAGCCGACAAGGAGCCGGTCACTGAGAAAAAATAGCATTGTTCACGAAACTCTAAAATTTTCATGAGAATCCAGAGGCCAAGGCTTTTCCCTGTCTATTTTAATAGTCCAATCAAAATTGTAGCGTCTGAAGTTCTCAGTCGTATACTTTCTGTGGTCCTAGAGACTTCAATGTTATGCTCAGTGATGTACGTTTTGCTTTACTGATAACCTGCGATCAGGCTCTATTTTCGTTTCGCTCGGTGAAACATTCAGGCGGGACGGGCGAAACGAAAATTAGAACATGGTCACACCCACTCAGCCAATCAGTGTCCAGCATTTCGATGCTCTATATTCCATAAACTGTCTTAAATTATGTAAGGTGGCGGGGGCTTTGAAGCACAGGGAAATTGCGGTGTAAAATTACAGAGAATTTCTGCATTCATTAGTGGTTCTATATAGAGCATACTAATGAGGCATTGTTTTCCTTTGTTTGGAAGCCTCATTAGTATGCTCTATATAGAGCATACTAATGACTAAGTAGAAACTACTAATGAATGCACAAATTCTCTGTGAATATTTACAACTAAATCGATAAAATCAACAGCTTCAACGGCTAGAAACACTCATTTTTTGCGTTTTAACAAAAAAAAATGCAATCTTACGGTATAATAGAATAGCAAAAAGCAAATCGAAAGAAAAACGATTATTTTACATGAAATACGAGCTGTTCAGACCTTAATTGAAACAGAAGGACAGACTTGTTTGTCCGTGTTTGCCAGACTACGAGTGTTGTACTCGAACTTGACTTAATTTGGCCTCTTGGAGTTTCCTGCGGGTTCCCCACTTGCTGGTGTCGGTGGTTGCAGCGCCTCGAAGACTGCTTTCACCAGTGTAAATCTAGAAAATCTTTAGCGGCGATCACTGCCTCGAGTTCCAAATTTCCGTGTATTGGCTCATGGCTGTTTACACACCAACTGCGATAAACTACACTCTAAAACATTGCACCTCAAAGGCATGCGTACAATAGCGAAAATATCGTAAACAAAATAGCAACGTGATTTCAAGGTGAGAACTTAAAAATTAAAATGCAAAAATACAATCTGCACGCAAAAACGAAATTCTTCGTGGGTGTGACCATGTTCTAAGACGGTTAGACAATGAACGCTCGTGTCCTATGGGATATAGCGTCCCTCGCAAGATAGAATAGGAAACTTAAGCAACCACGACGGCAACGCCAAGGAAAACGTCACCTTAAAAATGACTTCCAAATATTTCAAGCTTTTTCGCGATAATTTCAACTCGTTCAACCCGTCTAATGTAGCCGAATAATCCGGGAGCTGACTCTGTAAGGACGGCGTTACAGTTCAGGTAGAAAAAAGAAAATTCACTGTCGTGTGTTCACGTTCTACATAAAACTTTGAATTTGGTCATTTCACGTAGTTGTTTTGCAGAGGACGGCAAAGAAATGTACAAAAATCAGTATCGCACGTGCGGAGTCATTGTTTTGCTGATTAAACCTTTTGTTTTGTGACGTTCTCGTCAGCCGTCGCCGTTGTGTTTGCTTAAGTTCCCTAATGCCACGAGGCCGATTCTATCTTTGCTAACCCTTACATAGAGCCTGATACAATTCTTCTACGGAACGTCTACCGCCCACTTTTTTGATTGATTGACATTCAACAAAACAGCCAATCAAAATTTCTTCTGCTTGCACGATCCTCGGTATGCAAATTTCTCATAACGTCAATTCGCAAAAAAGTCACGCAAATGTCGGCAAAATAAGAAAATCATAGGCTACGATATATCTTCTAGGCACAAGCACACAAATTTACACGATTGCTAACTTGAAGGTTCCGGTATTGTACATGGTTGCTCTGTCTGAGCTGAAACTGAATGAAGATTCAAAACACGACGAGGTTGTCATGTACCAAAATATGCTGCATGCTTGAATCCTTTCCCATTTCAGGTGGTATCCGGAAATATTCTCTTCGCATTTGGCACCGATTTTCTGCGTAAAAAACCTTGGGCAATTAAGAGAAGCACCTTCAGTTTCATTCTTTAGAATAAAGATATAAATAAAACCATTTATAAGCAAAGGAGTATTTTGTAATTTAATTTAGTTCCAGAAGTGATAAATATTTGAGATTAGCAGCGAATTTTATCTCTAAACAGCGGCGAATTTTAAAACGAAGAACATTTATTATAAAACTAGTCATATCCTTTGATGTCAATGTCAGAGATCAATAAAACGACATAAGTGTTAAACAATGAATGAATATAAACTGAAATCGTTATTGCGACTTGATTGCTGCTCTCGCCAAACATCAGTTTACCGTTAAGTTTACCGAATTATCGGTTGACTTGTTGATCATTCTTGGCGAAAGATACTTGTTCGTCTGCTGTTCGTTTTGTTTCGTAAAACGCGGAAACAACCACTACTCTGTTCATGTTATCAATACTAGCTGAAAGCCGTCAAATGAAAATTCCTAGACACGATGCGATAAAACGGAATACATACTTCACTGTTGCTGCACTTCTCTGCTCCAGGTGAGAGACAGCTTGCGTCAAACCGAACGCCGGAGAGAAAGAAATGGTGACAATTCTGCTAGAACGACGAGGATTTATTAGAGCAACACATTTCACTTCGGCAGACTTGTTCCTTGGTTGTTCCTCGGCGATGGCGGTCGGATCGAAATTGTGAGCGAGTCTTGTAGACAATTTACTTCCGTTGACAGCTCTATTGTTAAAGGGCCAATCAGATTGCGTGATTCCCGCGGCCAAAATTTGGCCGCCGACACGAACTCCTGTGAGAAATTGTATCAGGCCCTATGTTAGCGAGCGGCCAACGTAAGAGGATATGAGAGCGATGCTAAAATTCGGCCTGATCGCAGGTTACTTTACTGATCAACCCATTAAACACAGTGTGTTAATGAATGCGTATTTTCGAGCTCGTAACTTTTCTTTAATTGCTGCGTCATCAAGGTGATATTATATTCATCCTATTTTGGAAAAAGCGCTCTATAAAACTACTACTCGCTTGTCTTTCAGGATAATTGTTTCTGAATAGCTTTTAGTTGCATAGAGGAGACCATAATTCCCTTTTTGACATAGCAGTGCATGGTGATGGTGGTGGTGGTGGTGAGAACTGTAGAATTGCTGTGGTGGTTGTAGTGGTGGAAGTGGTGTTCAAAAGAATTGTGTGTGGTGTGTTGGTGGTGTCCAATAGAATTGTGAAGGTGGTGATAGCGGTGTAGAAAAGAATTGTGGTCGTAATTGTGGTGGTGTTCAATAGAATGAATTGGGGTGGTGTTGGAAGTGATGTAAAAAAGAATGGTGGTGCTGGTGGCGGTGGTGGTGCTGTCCAGTAGAATTGTTGTGGTGGTACGTGATGGTGGTTTCTACAGGAATTGTCGTGGTGGTGTTGGTGTCCATGCATTATAAGCCTGGTCGTGGTGGCAGCGGTGTCTAAGGAAATTGTGAAGGTGATAGTAGTGTCTAATAGCGAAACGTGGCGGTGGTGGGCGTGGCGTCAACTAGAATCGTGGTGGTGTTGGTTGTGGTGTACAAAGAATCGTGCTGATGGTGGTGGTGGTGTTCAAAAGAATTGTGGTGGACCCAAAAGAATCGTGGTGGTGGTGGTGGTGTCCAGTAGAATTGTGGGGTTTGGTTGTGGTGTCGGTGGTGGTGGTGTCCAATAGAATTGTGGTTGTGTTGATCAGTGGTGTCCAAAAGAATCTAAGCCCTTATTACGGCGATCAAGACCGTATATCCCAGGACTGTGTTCTCTCGTTACTTAAGATTTCCTTCTTCCTTCTCGATCGCTATGTTGTTAGCTTGGCATCGATTAATGTTGTGTTGGACACTTTTGGGATGTGAATACCTTTTTCTGGCAAAACGCATATGAAGTCTACTCTTATGACAACTGCCAAAAAATGCGAAATTTGAATAAACTGAGCTGACGTTTGCACTGTGAACGAGCTTCCCTGTGCGTATTGGCGGGCGGCATGGGATCCTGCTTGTAGAAAATGAGAAAAGCTTTCATCTCTAGTTGAAAACAGCGTCCCGGAATGGAACAGGCGAGCTATCTGCCAGCCGAGTGATCCATATCTTGCTTCCCTCTTTCTCACTGGAGAGCTTGTTTACTCTTTTCCCGTGTAAAATAACTCCATGGAATTCCATGGAACTCCATGGAATTCCATAGAATTCCATGGAGTTTCATGGAATTCCATGGAATTCTATGGAAGCCCCATGGAGTTCCATGGAAGCTCCATGGAATTACATGGAGTTCCATGGAAGCTCCATGGAATTCCATGGAATTTCATGGAAGCTCCATGGAGTTCCATGGGGTTCCATGGAAACCACAAGGACTTTCGTGGAGTTCCATGGAAGCTCCATGGAAACCCATGGAGTCCATTGAATTCTCATGGAATATTGGTGGAGTTCCATGGAAGCTTACTGAATTTCATTGTGTGACACACAATAGTTTGAAAATAAAAGAGTGAGTTATCCCCACTAATAATTATTCAAAATGACAACAGTGTATCTTTCATGACGGTACAGCTGCCTATCAGTGACTTCTGAGGACAGTCAAACTGGCAAGATTGGAGACCGAGTGACCATTTTGGCAGTCAGCGGATTTTTTAAATTACTGTATCAATTAATTATATTTTGCACAGAACTACAAGCTGTCCAATTTGGGAAATAACTGACTGCTTGAATGGGATTCTGTCAGCTAGCAATATAAATTAATAAATAGTAAAATACATACCTAACCTTACCTCTACAGTCACTCCGAGTAGCAAAATAGTTGTATATTATATTTTAATCATGAACATAACCATTAAATGTGATATCGGAGCGCCCAAAACAAAGTGCCTGCATTCAGTGGTCAGCAGTTGTCACTTGAGTCATGTGACCTCTGTATCATCAACACAGGCGCCATTTTGAAGTGACTGTTGCGACAGTTGCGTAGCAAGCATCTGTGTATGGTTTAAGGATGAAAATGCGTCTTTCAGATTGAAACAGAATTGGATAATTGTAGCTGTAAGGTTAGTTTATGTGCCTAGAAATGTTTTGAGCCTTGCACGTGGATTCTATTTCGTCATCAGCCAAGGTCGTTACGGAGTGGTACGAGAGAGAGTGCAGCGCATGCGTCAAGTCAGTTGTGTAGACCTTGTGTCAAGGATTAGGCGTAGTTTTTTGCTGCTCCGTTTAAAACTGGTTTTGTTCCCTCTACACGGGACGGATATCCACCTTGGAAACTCCCAGCACATTGGGATATTGAATAGATTGCTATCCACGACAGGCTGAGTAGAAATTGAGCACTGAATTCTTGTTTTTTCCGCTTACGTTTTTCCCGCGCTTTTCATTCAGGAAAAACATGGCCGCCACTGGCACGACCGAAGATATAGAGACTACGGACTCTGCTCAACTTCACGAGGAAGGCAGTCTTAACAAAAGTCTCTTATCTGTGCTAAATGCAATGCAGGAGAACTTAGTCTCCTCGAATTCTATGCTTCGTGACTTAGTAGAGAGCAAACGCAAGTCGAGTGAAATGGCACCGGCTTCCAAACGAGCAAAGCTCGGTTCAGGAGAATCGAGTAATGCCACCAATGCTTCAGAGAAAGCGCTAAATACTTCAGATGAAGTGATTATTGAGGTTTCTGACAAAGAGACCGACCCAGCTTCAGAGGAAGCAATTAATAATGCCAAAGTTCCCGAAGACGACAGGTTAAGCTTGTTGAGTGGCGAAGGTAGCCTAGACGAGCTAGAGGATGAGGAGGTCGATAACGATGATTTACTGTCCCAAATCACGACCTCACTGAGCTCATCCGACGAAAGTGGACCGCCAGTGTCCGAAAAACTATCCAAACTGGTTAATGACAAATTTCAAACAGAATACACTGTCGAGAAACGTAAAGAGTTAACTCAAAAATACAAGATACCTAGTAATTGCCACGAGTTATTTGTCCCCAAAATTAATTCGGAGATTTGGGGCAAACTTAATACAAGCTCCAAGAGGTCAGATATTAGAACGTCAGTGTTGCAAGACACTTTAATTAAGGTCTCTAGTGCCATTATTGTCACTGTGGATGACTTACTTAGTCATAAGGAGAAGAAAACATCTCCTGACTATAAAACTCTGATACCTAGGCTGACTGATTCTGTCGCCTTGATTGGGCATGTGCATAAGGAACTTTCGTTTAAACGAAGGGATGCAATCCGCCCTTACTTGAACCAAGAGTTCAAACAGGCTTGTTCACGAACTCTTAAACCGGGGAAGCTGCTATTTGGTGAGGATCTTCCCAAAACTCTGCAAGAACTCAAGACAACAAATAAACTAATGAGCTCTGTAACTCCTGATAACAAGAAAGGACATGCTAAATCAAAGAACCACAGTAACAGTCATTTCAGGGGAAACTTTTATCAAGGTAATCAGAGCAAGCCTTTTTTGGCCCACAGAGGGGGGAATGTATATCCCCCCAAGTCAAACCAACAGCAGAATCGGTTCCAACCCAAGAAGAAATTCACAAAGAATTAAACAGGATCAAAACACAGGTAGATGAGTTTCCTTCTTACATGGCCTCTCATGTTTTACCTTATTTGAAAGCTAAAGTGCATTCATTTAGGGGAGGACAGTTATCCTTGTTTCGCCACAAATGGGAGAGACTTACTACTGATAATAACATCCTCCAAACTATCTCTGGAGATTCTATAACATTTATTTCAAACCCGCCCACTCAGGTATCATACCCTCCCAACTCTATACCGCGTGATCATGCAAGTTTAGTTGACAGAGAAATCAAAAGCCTGCTAGATAGGGGGGTTATTGTCTTGTGTAACCATGAGCCTGGTGAATTTATCTCACCTATATTTACTGTACTAAAAAAGGATGGAAATGTGCGTCTTATTCTAAATTTAAAGCGTTTAAACGCATTTATAGAGAACTCGCATTTTAAAATGGATACAATACATACCATCTTAAGATTGGTGACACCAAATTGTTGGATGGCTTCTCTGGATTTGAAGGATGCTTACTACAGTGTAAGAATTCATCCTGATTTTCAGAAGTACCTTAAATTCACATACCATGGTTTGCTTTATCAGTACACAGTGTTCCCCAATGGCCTGTCTACCTGCCCTCGCAAATTCACAAAAATGATGAAGCCACCCCTTTCCCACTTGAGGCTTTTGAATCACATTATCAGTGGATATATTGATGATTTTTATTTACAGGGCAGCACGTACCTTAGATGTGCGATTAATGTTATTGACTCTATTAAGATGTTAGACAACATTGGGTTAGTCATTCACCCTGAAAAATCTGTGTTCATTCCGCAACAGCAAATCACTTTTCTGGGATTTGTCATTGACTCTCTCAAAATGATCGTCAGACTTACTGAAGATAAGATACGTAAGATTAAAGAGATACTGCAATGTACCATAAATAATTCACACTCTGTTAAGATCCGAGACATTGCCAGAATTATTGGCTACATGATCTCTAGCCTACCAGCTGTGAGATATGGTGCACTTTATTATAGATACCTGGAAATGGACAAGATTAAGGCCTTCAAACAGTCTAAAGGAGATTTTGAAGCTTCTATGTCTGTGTCTAAGCAAGGAATATCTGAAATGAGGTGGTGGCTAGATAATCTGGATCATAGTTATAACACCATTTGCCATCCCCCTGTAGATATCATTCTGTATTCAGATGCTTCCCTTATGGGTTGGGGTGCTGTCATGAACAAGACATTGACAGGAGGGAGATGGTCACCCATGGAGGCTGAAAACCATATCAACTACCTTGAGCTCTTGGCAGCATTCTTTGCCCTAAAATGTTTTCAAAATTCTATTTCAGGAAAGCATGTAAAATTAATGATCGACAACACTACTGCTGTCTCTGTCATAAATAATATGGGCACATGTCACAGTCTTAAATGTAATGAAATTGCAGTTCAAATTTGGGAATTTTGTCAGTTACATAATGTAACTTGGCTTACTGCTGCCCATATCCCTGGCTCCTCCAATGTTACAGCTGACAGAGAATCTAGAAATTTTCATTCAGAGGATACCGAATGGATGATTAATCCCAAATTACTGAACAAGGCACTGGATGCCCTTAATTTCAAACCAGAGATAGACCTTTTCGCATCCAGACTCAACAGACAATTTTCCACATACTGCTCCTTTAGACCAGATCCTGAAGCATACCTTGTTGATGCATTTACTGTTTCATGGTCTGAAAAACAATTTTATTGTTTTCCCCCTTTTAGTTGCGTTCTAAGAGTTCTACAAAAAATCATCCAGATCTTCAGACGTCATTATTGCATCCTGGCGAAAAGGCACAACCGCGCAGTCCCAGACATACCTCCAGAAGTGGCTTGAATTCTGTAAACAGAAACACTGCGATGTCTTGTCACCATCTCTACCCATGGCCCTAGATTTCCTGTGTATGCTGTATGAAAAGGGATCATCGTACAGCGCCATAAACACTGCTAGAAGCATGCTGTCGTCCATCTTACAGCTTGACATAAACTCTTCTACTCCATTTGGACAATTACCAATTGTCAGACGGTTTATGAAAGGCATCTTTGAGCTTCGCCCCGCATCACCCCGATACAAATCAATTTGGGATTTGAGTGTTGTATTTAATTATTTTCGTGGAAGGCCCTCAGCACCCGAGCTCAGCTTGAAAGATCTCACGTTAAAGCTGACATTTCTTCTAAGCCTCCTAAGCGGTCAGAGATGTCAAACAATTTAGTATTTAACAACCGAGAACATGGAGCTGACGACTGATCAGTGTGTTTTCAAGATCATGGACAAAGTAAAACAGACTCGTGTAGGAACTCATATTCAACCCGTTGTTTTTAAGGCTTATCCAAAGGATGAGAAGTTGTGTACTATTGCTCATTTGAAGGAGTACATAAAGCGGACAACCCCTTTTCGAAACGCATCCAAACAATTGCTTCTAAGTCATGTAAAGCCACATGGACCAGTAAGCAAGGACACAATCTCCAGATGGTGCAGAACCGTTTTGTCTACTGCAGGGGTTGATACATCTAAGTTTAAAGGCCACAGTACAAGAGCCGCCTCATCTTCTTTCCTTGCAGACAATAACATAAACATTAAGGACATTATGTTGTCTGCAGGATGGTCGAGTGAGAGGACCTTTCAACAATTCTACCACAAGTCTTCTGAGCCAGAGTTTAATTACGGACATGAAATTTTAAGGACATTTGCGCAAAACTAGTCTTATCACAGATGTGGTGCGCTCGAGTAGTTTTTAAGCTACACTGATGTTTTTATAGGATATCTTTTTGATGGTTGATACCCCTTGTTTAGTATTCTTACCGAACCTCGGTCCAGGTTTTTTCTGCCTCAGATCTGAGACACAGATCGTGGCAATACATGTAAGGTTTATCTTTGCTTGTGGTCAATAGTGTAATGTGACTACGATTCTTCATATTTTTGTTACTTAAATCGTTGATATTTGCATAAACGAATGACGCAATTAAACGTCAGTTATTTATTACTTAAACACTGTTTTTTCTTCTGCCTCAATGACAGCTCTGAAATCTCGTACCACTCCGTAACGACCTTGGCTGATGACGAAATAGAATTAAGAATTAAACGAGACTTACCTGTAAGTTGAAGTTTGATTTGGATTCTATGAGTCATCAGCCGGGAGTGTAGGAGTTGGTACGCCCCCCCTGTTATCATTATTGTGCCCCTCCCTATGGGTGTCCGATGAGTATCTTCATTGTTACGGTTCTTTCTTCTTGCCATATGGCAATGAGATTCCTTTTCTACAGTTTTTTCTCGTCACCAGACCTACTTGGTATAACACGTGCCCTAGGAACGTAGGCCCTGGCAACGAAAATGTCATTTCGGCCTCTAAAGCCTGACTTGACGCATGCGCTGCACTCTCTCTCGTACCAACTCCTACACTCCCGGCTGATGACTCATAGAATCCAAATCAAACTTCAACTTACAGGTAAGTCTCGTTTAATTCTTAATTTTTGGATCAAAATGAACCGATGAAATCGAGGTTATGAGCAACTGCAGTGAGACCGTGGAGCAACAGCAGTTCGATTCAACAGTTCAAGTGGAAATGTGGACTTTTAAGAGTTACAATTTACCCCTCAGTAATATAAACGAAGGAGAGTTTGTCAACTTAACACAATCGAAATTTTAATCGCCTCAAAAGTAACAGAAAAGAGTCAATAGCCTACAGTGTACTCCAGTGATTTCGTAACCTTTGGATCTGCAAACCGTGTTTAAGCGGGGTAATGTTATTGAAAGAGTTGTCTGTCATGAGGTATGCCGGAATCATTTTTTGCTTTTCTAATAATTTTTTTCAATGTACAGTTAGGGAGTATAATTGAAAACTTGTCTATAGTATTAACATGCAATTTGAAAATTGATGAAACATTCGTTAGTGAAAATATTTTTCTCTGTCTAATGTGTCTAGTGTCTCTAGTTCTACTGTGTAAATAAGCTTACGTGCAATTAGTGAGAATGTTTCAAAGGAATACCGTTTTAAGTAGCATTACAGAATTGTTCAGTTTGTCGCTTCACCAATGAACTGTGTTGTTTATGTTAGAAGCCAATTTTCATTTTACTTCAATTGTATATTACAATTATAGCACAAAGTTATAACATATTTAAGAATCCTTCTCTTACTAGCACTGTGTTACTGTAAATATTGAAAAGTTAATGATTTCTTTTAGCAATTAAATCTGTATTTTATTTATTAAAAACGTTAAAAACTGAATGATAATCTGTCCGTTTCTAAACATTTATCCTTAGATGGACTCTGGGTCACCTTCAATGAAACTCGTCCTGGTACTCTTTTTCCATGGAATTCCATGGAACTCCATGGAAAGCTAGTTCCCTGGAAAATACTCCATGGAATTCCATGGAAATCCATGTCCTAATACTCCATGGAATTCCATGGAAAATATTCCAACGAATTCCATGGAATTCCATGGAAATCCATGTCCTAATACTCCATGGAATTCCATGGAAAATATTCCATTGAATTCCATGGAACTCCATGGAATTCCATGGAGGTATTTTACACGGGTTTCTAGAAATGAGAAGAAAGGGTAGATGGCAACCTCGGACTATTGGGTAAATTAGGCCAAAATTTGTGCCACTCTTATAGATTCAACCGCCCGTTAGTAGGAAGCGTCACACTGATCATCATACTGAGAGAAATCAGGCATACGTAAAGAGGTCATAAAGCCAAACATCTCACTGTCTGATATCCAAACCGTAGTGACCCGTAGTAGAAACTGAAATATTGTTGAATTATAAGTGCCTGAGAAATGGAATCAATGTACGTAATGCTAATGAAATGGTGGAAGCCTGATTTAGCTGATCGCTCACTTCAATTTCAAGGTAGGCCTTTGTCCTTTAATTCATATGAGGAATATTGATCGTTCTGTCAAGTTATCTGTTTCACAGCCTTATATAATGTATTGCAAATCGTTGTCGGATTGATAAGACTGGCCGGCAGATGCCGATGGCAGCCTCAGTGTTTTGCATTACGCCTATGTAAACAGTTTCTGCTAGACATCTTAAGGAACGAAGGTCGATCTGCCTTCGTGGAAAGGAAAATGTCTGTCCTTGATATAAGACGCTTAGACTCTTTAATGGATGGTTCACTCAGCGCTTGCGACAGTATAGGCCTGTGCTTTTATACAGTAATCTCCAGCTGGTGAGCAAAGCTGGATCGTTAGCGAGTAAAAATGACCATAAAATATCAAAGTCATTGAATTTTACGTCGAAAAATGTTTGCGACGCTATTGTCTATTGGGTGTAATCGATCTGTAGACATCAGACCAGGAACAGTCCATCTTTCTGTCAGGCGCTAGTCGGCCGAGAATTCAAAAACTGAACTCTGAAAGACGCCACTGTGTACATGACCACTCGGTCAGATCTATCCGCATTCTGTCATAAGTGAAAGCCAGACTTACCACAGAAACAAAAAATACTAATACGAATAGTAATTTTACTCTTTATTTCTATAGCGCCATTTCTTCCATTAGTGCCAATCATTTGTAACGGTTTCCGGGATCCCAGAGTAGAGGAAGAACTGGTTTATTATCAGATATCTTCTTTTGCTGCCGCCGTTTAGCGATGCCCTTTTTTGTAGGCTGACTTTTAGTCACGCCTTAGCTACATGGGGATTGTGATTTATCGTGACTATTAGAAGCAACAAAACGAAACAACGCAATCGATCGAAATCGAAACCGTAAGCACCGATGCATGTTTTACATTCGTCATGCGGTTCCGGCCGCAAGAAACGATCGAAGCCACACACATACGATTACTTACAATTTTTAGGCTTTGTTTTTTGCTCAGTGCGGGCAGTTTTTTTAGCAAAACAAACGAATACCACCACCTCAGTGATGGTTCATAACAATAAAAAATTAAAACCAGAACCAGAGAACTATTGAATGGTTCAAACGCACAAGATTGAAAACGGATTATGAAAAAACCACATGCAAGGGAGTAAAATTAATTAGTGTTTTCCCCCGGACAACTTCCTTGTGATGGTTGCTAAAAGATTGTACTGTTCTTTATTTGGGGACTGACGTTTCGAATATTGTCTATTTAATGTCGGTTAAATTCAGTTAATGTTTTAAGTGTTAGGTTATTGGCCTTACTGGTCAGTTGGGTTGCTGGTCGTGAAATTATTTATCGTAGTAATTTTAGAGGCAACAAATGTCGTAAGGACCCACAAGATAAGAGCTTTGGCACGATTGGTAAATAGCTAAGTTCTATGCTTCAATTACAATTTACTTGCCTATTTCACAAAACAGTCTCTTTTTTTCTCTGTGCAATTTTAAACGACTTCTTTACGTCTCATGAACAGAGCTATCGAAAGGGCAGTAGGAACGAGGTGAATCTCTCTCAAGAGCCACGCTACATGTTCGTACTCCCGCCAGACCTTTTAATGAGGCCGCGTTTATAAACCCACTAATCTTATCGATGCAAACTTCGAACTGTTTTGACAATCTGCTTACATTTAGGGACATAAAACGTGCTACATTCCTTGTGTCAATCATTATAATTTATTAATTTTTGCAGGTATAACCCGTATAGGTAACATGTACCTATTTAATACCATGTTTTTTGTAATTCACACAAATCACGAGCTCCTCGACATACCTCATAATTTTACACGTTATTATTAACGTACTTGGTGTTTATTTCTACAGACACTCACCATATTTGGGGGCCAGATACAACAATCATTCTCGTCGCCAAGAATTTGTGACTCGACGAAAATAGTTAACAGAGGTAACTGAGTTCAAATCTTCTTTGATACCGTCGCGTACTTTGGTAAACATTCACACAAAACGTAGACAAGCGCACATGTATGCATTATGCAATAAATCTCCTTAAGATATCTGGATGGAAAATCATGTAATGATGCTCCAATATATTGCTCGAGTGCAGGAGAAAATACTCAGAAGAAAGCTTTACCTTAAGTCGCTTAGCGAAGCAAGTAATAAATTTTGCACACAAGTAAGTCAAATAATGATGATTTGTTAATTTTTGCGCAAATAACACTGTATGTTGACAGCGATGTGCAATTACATCTAACTACACTGCCCCTATAATGCATATTTGCAACATATTATAACCTTACTAGCCGTTTAGTTTCTCTTTTATCACAAGCAGAGAGATCTGGACAGAATTGTGCGACTTGATCGCGTGCAGACATTTTGAGTATTATAGAATTAAAGGGGTAAGGCAGTGATTCCAATAGAAACCACGTAATTGGCGATGTCGTTTGTTTCTGCTACACTGCTATCGTTGTTGCCCGTCTAAGACAAGCAAACTTCGGCCGGACCTGTAGTGAGAAGACAACATCAATTCAGCTACCCAACGGATAACTGCGAGAACGCGGGAAGACTTCGGCAGCTGAGTTCGGCCACATGATGTGGCTTTTCACTACTTGTCTCAGCCGTTCCCGTCAGCTCGTTTCGCATACGGCCTTGCTATTCCCTCCATGCATATGCCAACAGAAAAAGGGTTCACGTGAGATTAGTATACGAAAGGGAAACTGTTACGCTCATACATAAATTTGTCGTTGGTTTCAGTCTGGACCCAGGTAGGGCAGCTGAGCCATGGCCGAAACGCTTCAGCGTTTTGCCAATCTTTCTGGAGAAAATAACGAACGAATAATCTTTGACCAGTACCTTATTGTTCTGGCGGATTAGAGATCATTTTAAAGAGAACGAAAGTGAGTTGGGCTATAGCTACATGGTAATAAACTGAATATCCCACTATAATTTTTAACGTCTACATGGGTTTGATCTTCAAATTCAATACGTTTTGTATAAACCAGCTGCAACTCCGGATTACCTGAACTGAATTGGTGACTCCTGCAACCCCTAATTAAGAGACTATGCATAAAGACAAAACAAAACATCACAAAACAAAACAAAATTTAGAGTTGACGAAAGTGTTTGCAAACTTATGCATGCATGAGTAATACCACGAGCCACCTCTGATCTTCTAACAAGTTAGCTCATACATGTACCAACGGACCGACATACGCTGACAGAGCTTGAGAAGAGAGAACTAATAGGAAGATAACAAGTCTGACAACATGTAATAGCCGACTTTTGTCAGAAACCCAGTCGATTCTGTTCTATGCTTTTTTGTGCGGTGGTGGGTGGAGATTTATACGTAAGTTTCTTAAATCTCCGCACATTTGGGTACGACCTGTAAGCCCTTTTCTCACCGTAACAACGAAACCGATCTGTCATAAAGGTTCGGGGGAGTCCCTTTTCGAGAGGGAGCGAAATCATTGGCGTTTAAAAATACCTGTAACGTAAACGAATGAGCATACGTCACAGTGACAGTCATTGGCACATGACAGGCGTCAAAGCAATTTTTATGGTAATGTGTCTTGCAATTGTCTCTGTCTGTCGCGCTCGAACGAGCCTTTCAAAATGGCGGATACATCTTTACTAAGGATGAATGATGAGGACGAAAAAAGCAAGAAAAGTGGAACATTTGTCATTTCAGAAGAAAGGAAAGTCATCGATGTTTTCTTCTTCTCAAGGATAGCCTGTAAAGCTGATTTGAGTGAGGAAGATAGAAGGTGCCGTAACTTTGGAGTGCCTTTGAGCCCAGCCGGAAGGCCGTGACGAATTAACACTGAATCGACAACCTCTAAATTGGCTACCAGGGTATTTTTCGTTGTTCTCAGTCTTGTTTATAACGAAGGAGAAAGAAGAAAGTTTGAAGTGGGCAATCGACAGGATGTGCAGGATCAAGTCTTGTTTTAAATACGATTTGAAAACTTGAATGTCGGCGTTACATTTCTTGTAATAGCATGTAAAAACAATGCTTTCCTCGAGTGTTGACTCAGCGGAAAATGGAAATGTTCATTTTGCACCATGAAAGGAGGATTAGAAACCAAAAGGTAAGAATACGTGTTTTTAGTTTTGTGATTACGATTTTATAAATTGACGCCCAGTTTAACTTTGGTCAGTCGCTGCATAGTACGTTTGTTGGTGAACATCTGTCGGCTTAAACGTTGTCAGTATAATTGTCTGTTGAGTAGTAAAACGTACAGAGTTTCGGCTTGATCCTATGACTTCTTTTATTTGTAAACTGACATGGTGCAGGCAGGAATATTGAAGGAAATTTGGAAACACTAATTGTTTTATACTACATAATTCCAAGTACATTGTTCGGTCTAATCATAGAAATGAGTTAACTTGCAATAGTGGAGTAATCACAATATAGTCAATAAGGTTAGGCATAAAATAAAAACAAGAAAATAACGATATCGTATGGTATTTTAGCCACTGAAAAACAAGAAAGTGTGATACGAGCTCAAGACACATGCTGTTTGACCCTTTGGGTGTCTAATTCATATTAAATTGCAGTGGTTTAACTTCAAACTAAGGAGGAAGTAAAATTAAAGCAAGGACTAGTTTAGTGATGGTATCGATGACAGAAAATAAAATCGTACACATAAAAAACGAACACATTTTTGTTACGTTTAAGCTGTGGTTGTCATGCTGCAGATGTAACCGTTTTAAGGAGCTTAGATGAAGCCTACTGACACTATCTACATCTTTAAAACAGCCAAATGATGCACCAAGATCCCACCAAGATACACATTTGAGATGTGTGTTTGTTCATCGACTTTTTGTTCTCACTACTTTGCATATGCGTGTATTTTGAGACTAGTGATTTAATTATGCTTTGACACCACGTGTTAAGTTCAAGCTCCATCCGACGCGGGGCAATGCTCCGTTCTTTACAAACTGAAGTAATCAATGATCACTTATATATGATTTTTAGTATGTTTGGTTCAGGCTTTTGAAAATGCTTCTTTTAGTCTAAATTAACATTATGTCGCTGTATTATCAGTCTCATCATATTCACCCACCAGCAAAACGAGAGAAACCATCAGCTACCACACGTGGCAATGCAATAGGTATCGGACTTTAAAAACTTTTAAAAGGGGTCCTTTTTATCGCCAGAAATGTGAAGTAGCATGCCCATGCAGTCAATATAGATTAGCTTAAAATGATCAATTCGAATTAACTTTCGTAGTATTATAAACGTACTAAGTTACTTAATTAAACAAAAAGTCTTTGTCTTCTCAAAAATTATCTCAGTCTGTCACTTTGACGAATCATAGCCAAGAGACACGTTGTTTTTTCTTTCCAGAATCAATTCAAAATCAATTTCTGATATTACAGTTTTGCTTTGATTGTACTGAGAGGATCTGTTTTCTGAAATTTCAGTTTCTTGAAATTCTTTTACTTGTCCTTCAACATGTTCAATCTGTGTAGATCTCGGTCAGATCTTAGATTTGTCCAGACAAGTTGCAGGCGTCTGAGGCGTTCATCGGTCGATCCCAGAAGAGATCACCAAGCTCACCACTACAATTACGTTTTTTAGTCTCACCTATGTCTATTTATACATATATATTTCGCTAGTACTATGTTTCAGTTAAAAACTTAGTGAATTAGTTTTTTTGCGTGACTTTAAATAGCTCGTGCTCGCGTGACTTAGTGTTAATGACGCGTGAAGAATCGCAAGTACTCAGTTTCTTGTTGCTATGGTTTCAAATTAGAGGCTTAGCGATACGCCTGGCATGTTGTGCAACAAAGAGCTCAAAATTTACTGCTGTAAGTCAGAATTTCTTTTGATTGTTTTTCATTTGTTCATTTTATTTTAAATTTGGCCAGTATTCGTGGTGCTTAAGGCTCGACAAGGCGGCAGTGATGACATCTATTGCATTCCACTGATCAGTCTCACACTTCACATCTCCATAACCCACGGAAATGGTAGCCGGAAATTATGTCCGCTTTAGTTTTCTCACTGAATAATAATTTGTTGTTAGAATGTCAACTGAGTGAAAACCCGTAGTTTATCATTAGACTTATTGAAACCTCTGACTTTGTTCAAGAAACGAAATTTTACTTCTTGACTACCGCACACACTCCGGCTTTATTTGAATATGTCATGACACTATAGATCAGAGACTCAATTGAACTTGTTTTTGCGTTTGTTTAATGCTTTTTGTCCCAGGAGATTCTTTGAATTCCTATTTTCGTTGGTGTCTATGAGTATGTTACTGGTACCATGACACTGTAAAATCTGTTGTTAAAGACTTTTTAACTGAAAGTCAGGCTGATGATTAATGGATATCGATATCTGCCTTTCGTTAAACCCGAGCGTTTATATCTCGACTGGAAATCTTTAATTCATCGGGCTGCTATGCATGGCACAGAACACTATTAACCAAAACTATTTGAGACTGCATATACGTGTTTTTAGTTCGGAACTGTATATAGACTATTATGAATCAGTATTGAAGCTAAAATGAGAGTTAACCGTCATTCACATCGATCAAGACATGTTTTTCCGCATGCATGCAACTGTTATTTCCTGAATTCATTTAATTTCTTGACTCTCTGGCTGCTCTGCTCTATCGTCTAGATATCATGTAAAAGTGGTGTGTAGACATTCTGAGTGTTTTTTCTGTAGTCAGGTTTATTTCAGGGTAAGTCGCCTAGGATTCCTGTGGTCATCCACCTCTTTGAAGCGAGTGTTAGCCTCTAAACTGTGGACCTACTTCAAACATATGCACATGTCTGTGTTTATATAGGATAAACAGAATACTCTCACAGACTTAGGAGAACTTGAACTGAGCAGTACGACTCGTGTCTCCCGCCTCAACCTGTTTGTTTTCTCCCGAACGTCTACTCCTCTCTTGTTTTCTACAGCGAAAGCACTTAATCTAGGGCTTTATCGCCAACTTCATGTTTCGATCCAAAAGGTTTTAAATCTAAACCCTATACACTTTTTTACCAAATATGCACGAACGTTTGGGGTTGTTATCTCATGTTGAATTATCCTGAATGTACAAAACCTACACAGAAAACAAGAGACTTAACTCGCCTCGGCGGTAACTTTTTTACCTACACTTATCACCGCTATGACGTATAGCTTGGCCTTGTTACTACATACTGTAGTTTCAAGTCTTCAATTTTTGCCAAATCAATACTATTACTTCAAGCGCATCCGGCCTTTTTTCCCCAAGAAGCTAATGAAATGATACTCCTTGAAGGCAAGCGAATTCGATTCGATGGCGATGTTACGTTTTATTAATGTTTCCGAGATCAACAGCAGAAACCAATACGGAAATCGTTCCGTTGCAAGCTTTGGATAAGAACTGAAGGGTACATTGAACGTTTAGTGCTTAAGGAACAACTTTCATAGAAATACTGGTGACAGTTATAGCAACTCAGTGTTCAGTTTTAATTTAGGAGCGCGCAAAAAGTGTATTAACAAAGCTTCTACTTTACTATATATGGGTTAAATCCTGTTTCGCCAGTGGGTTTACATTCTTAATATATATCTGCCCGCAGATGTATACATTGTTTACTTTAGAAAATGCTAACCGAAGCACCTTAACGCCAAATCTCCATTCGAATTGGTCACCTATTCCCTTTATCACCGGTTCCTAAAAGAAGTAATACAGACCTAAAGTCTAACTGAAATTGCATTTTTTGCCAAGATTGGCGAGTATTCTGACGGTATATCATGTACAGCTGAACTTAGAAAACCGACGGATTTTGTGACGAAACTTTCCAAACGCTCGCGCAGTACAAGTCAGTTTTGGTGTACAAATTAAATCGGCTCAAGTTGATTGCGCGGGTTCTTCACTGAACCCGTTTTAGAAGCAAATCACTGCTTATCTGAATAAATAGTTTAACCTGTCACTGTTTCTTGCGCTTTTGTCTATGTTCTTTCATCCATGGGTTTCATGTTTGAAGCAATCACGAGCAAAAAGAAACTATTTGCTCCCTGCAGTTTCGGATCATCCCCAGGTGCGTTTTGCAAAACTCGCTACGTAACTATTAAAATTTTGTCCTTCAGAGGTATTTTTTGAGCACATTGTTGACACGCATCTAGTACGATTTGTGGAATTAATCATACTACACTTAGGTCGTTGTAAGCCTGTTTGCGGTGGTTAGGGCAGAACATTGTAGCGCTTGGCGATTTTGTTGAAAGCTGGAAAAATAGACTGGGACTGAATGGGTTAATTTGGGGTATTGATAACCTGATCAGTGAAGTGTCAAGCACAAAATACGGTTAAGCGCTAGAGAACCGGTGATAAGGACTTCCAGTTGGAAGGGGGGGGGGGGGGGGGCGAGTTTTTGAGCGTCTGATATAAAAAGCCTGACAAGCTTTGTTGATGCTCGCAGTCATTCGTTACATCAATAAACCTGAAGCTATGAAGCTATGTCTGTCATTAAATTTATGCATCTAAAATCTTGCCGTATAAAGAGGAAACAAAAACGCTAGGAGATACGCTTTTTCACTGAACAGTCTAAAATTTTAAAAGATTTGATTTTGTAAGGGAGCCTTTAACCGGGGCTTTTAGTATTTCGATAAATTATTTTATAAGGTCGTATAAACGTGATAGTACTCACAAAATCCACAGGAGACGCAGTTTTGTAATACCCACGCCATTTACAAAATTGTAAGGATTATTGAAGAATTCAAAGGTTTGATTCAAACATATACGGTGCGGCATGAAATTTTTTGCAGTTTTCCTTTTTGCGGTATGTATTCAGTTACATTCCTACTGGCCCACTCCCCCCCCCCCCCACCCACCAATCTTAAAACCTGCGGAGCCTTCTTGTTTGAATCAGCAGTGCCGAGGAAAGAATGGTTTCTTTTACAAACTGAAAGAAAATGACTAAACTAAAAGTTGATTTTGAATATTGAATAATAAAACGAATTATGGAGTCGCATCTTCTGATGTGATCGCCAGTGCTAGTGAATATAATACCACTGTGAGGAAACTAGAGGCAACTAGAGTTTTCTTTTTCCACTTTTGGGAGCCCCTCTATCAGTTGTATATCATGAACTGATTGTAAACGAACAAGAATAAAACACAAACAGCAGTGATAAACATTGTGAACTGATAAACGCATTTTGATAAACTTGACTTTTCGTATGCTAGTCAAAATACATTTTCAAAAGTAATCGTTACAGTGTTTGAAAACTGGCTGTTTATATAGTTTACAATTTTGCTACAAAATGGTTACCCTCAAGGCGTTATCACGTAAAACATCAACGATGTGTTGAGCAGAAATAAAAACAATCCAATCGACCCTGTTGTGACAGTACCCAAGAAAAATATCGTTATCCTGTTACCTTACTTAGGTCTTCACAGCGCTAGCAACCAAGTCGCTAAACGCTTGAAATCCTGTGTATACAAATTCTACTCTTGTATCAACCTTAAGATTATTTTTCAGAACACACGCCGCATCAAATCCTACGTTCCTTACAAGGATCGCCTGAACCGCTCTCAAATATCTAGAATTATCTACCAAGCTGGTTGCTGGGATTGCAATGAATTCTATATAGGCAAGACAAAACGTAGACTTCATGACAGAAAAACTGAACGTTTCAAGGCCCTCTCCAAATGTGACCACACATCAGCTATAGCTGATCATATGAAAACCACATGGTCACAACATTAAGTGGGATCATTTTGACATTTTAGCGTCTGGCAAAACGGACTTTCATTGTGAAATAAAGGAGACTTTACTGATTCCGGAACTAAAACCATCTTTGAATGTCAACGTTAGCAGTGAGAAGCTGTTGCTTCAGTTGCTTTTTTAGCTACAGCTTCTCAGGACAGACAGTCCCAAGTATTAAATTACTGTTAAGAGCGTTTTTCCTAATCTCGGTTCCAGACCCTTATTGTAAACTATATAAACAGTTTTCAAACACTGTAACGGTTACTTTTGAGAATGTATGTTGACTAGCATACGAAACGTCAAGTTTATCAAAATGCGTTTATTCACAATGTTTAGCACTGCTGTTTGTGTTTTATTCTTAATCAAGCTACGATGGCCTAAGAACAAAAGTTTATATGTAAACGAACAAGCTTTTGCATTTGTTACAGATCAGACATCGCGTCAAACGAAAAGGAACTCCTTCTCTTCACGAGCGGAAGTGTTATATTTAGTGGGGTGAATATTCGTCATCATGAACAATGCGGATGTTGTAACTTGAAGGATTTCCTATATAAAGACCACAAAGATTAGCCGTCGGGAACGGAAATGATTCTTCTAAACTGGCAAGGAATATCAGTATCCATAATGTTTGAAATGAGCTAATTCTTTTAAGTTTTATGCTTACAGAGTATTATTAAATTGGTGTTACGTAAAGGACGTGACGACGTATATTTTTTCCCGCCTCGTACTGAACATCCGGCTTATCTTATGTCCTACGTCAATCTCCTACGGACTTCCATTTAGAATGCACCATGCATTTTAGCTTCAGTCATGTCTTGCTTTCTAATCACTACGGTACATTCTTTTACCAAAAATATTCTTTACTGGAAACTGCAGAATTAGTATTAAGTACGTGCAAAATCGAAAAAGAGAATCTTACTGGATTTGGGAAGCGGTTGTTTGACAGCTGTACTCGTCCGTGATATCTCTAACGTTCAACATCAAAAATTGTTCAGGCTCTAAAGTTACAAGGTGAGGACGATAAAGTGGAGTTGGCCGGCCATGGTAACGATGAGTTTTTATTATAGCCGACCACAATGAGTGAAAACAGATCCTTCACTTTTTTTTTTTACTTTTTATCTTTTAGTTAAACCGTCTAACTAAAAGATTGACTCAAAATCAAGAGTGCCTTAAAGTGCCTATGAGCTAAAAAATTTTTCTCCTAAATATGATAGTTTATGACTCCCTCAGTCTAAATATGTAAGTTTTGCTGAGTAGAACCCTTTTCATGGGATATTTTTCCAGCCGCAAAGTTCGAATTTGGCACCCGAAATGTGTCTCCATTTTGCACGCGGCCAAAACGATCGCATTAATATTACAAGGCTGTGACGTCACAAATCGCGCAGAAGACTTAGAGTGTTATGGCTAACAAGAGGGTTTCCAGAAGAGAAATTACTTTGGAGTGACTCGTGGGCCCAGGATTGTAAGCTACAAGGGCAGGATTCGCGCAATGAGAGCATGTGTGTGTCGTTTCTCATAAGGAAACGAATTAGGGAGAGTAGCGGACTCATTTGAACCGTGTTCGACTCGGTAAGAATTCGATTCCACCCGCATTACAGAGCAGTGCTTCTCGGAAAAGCCGCAGCATTTGAATGTCGCGTTAATATATGTAACTTCTGCCACTGTTGGATTAGTTCTACTAGTAGCAATTATCGCAATTCAAGATTAAAGATCGAGATAAAGAAGGTTTTCAATATTTGGCCACAAAACTATTGCTATATGCATCTGTCCACTATTACCTAAAAGCATCCAAGATCTACAACGCATAACTGAGCTACAAAGTTTTGTTTACATTTCCGTTTTCTTTTTGGAAACCACATGCAATACGTTTCTCAATCTGGATGTTCACCATAGAGTTTGAAGGGATAACAATGAACGGAACTGTCTTGACAGACGACGAGACAAGACGTTTTAGTTAATCAGAGATAGCTCTAGGAATATTTATAAATCCCTCGTGTCTGATGTTTCGTCAAATGAAAGGAAGTAGTTCAGCTCAGCATTGATAATTTTTATTGCAAGTCACTCTGCTTCCACTGCATTTGACTTATGTGGTCCTCTTTAAAGACCACACATTTCAAACAGATTTGTGCCTCTCTTCTTGTTGACCCTCCTCCTGTTATCTCAAGAGGACCATAAAATATGAAATTTCACATACCACACTTAACACCGTCTAATTGACCCTTCTGCAGTACAGTCTTGGTGATGTAGGTTTAATCTGAATTTATGGCATGTTATTTAATCATTTTTATTACTGAAGGGCAATGAAAATATGTGACCTTCATTTCCCATTATTTAATAATTTTTTTGTGGCAGGCTTTGTATTGGAAATTCCTCACACACTGAATTGTCTCAGTCTCTTCTTGACTCATTCCCTGTACCCAAGAAAGCTACCACACAAGCCACCTAATTAGCCAACAGAAAATCAATATTGAGGTTTCAAAATGGGCCTTTTCGATCTCGTTCTTCACCTTTAATTTGTAATAATAATGATAATAATAATAATAATAATAATAATAACAATAACAATAACAATAATAATAATAGTAATAATACTAATAATAATAATATTAATAATAATAATTTTTCCGAAAATTAGCTGCATAGGCTACGTTCCCGCCCTATGCGTGCTATTTAGGGACATAACATATAAATGTCTTGTACTGCTTTAATAATAATAATGATGTATACACAGGATAGCCCCATCAGTGTAAAAACACTGGTAACAAAGGGGGGTTCTGTTACTAAATAAGTGCCCAAGATAGTAAAATACATACCTTCAAACATTAATAGTGGCATGCATGGTGACGTAGCGGAAGCCTGATGCAAACATGAGAGTATTGGGAGAATTCAAAGGATTATGCGAGCTTGATCGAAGACAGACTCTTAGACATTTGTAACTGAAGAGCATATCTCTTAACAACAAAAAAGGCTAATGCATGCATAATGTGTACAGTGTCCTGGGAGGGTACTGTAATTTAAAGGGTTTATGGATCCAAGGGAGCTGCCATAACCTCTCCCTATCCCCCCCTCCTTAAACAAAAATACCAAAAAAAAAAAATGAAACTACACACACAAAGTGGGCAATTTCTACTTGACACTGATTTCTGCCATACTTCATGGAATTGGAATGGGTGTATGTTTCAATGAAAATAAATGTACTTCTGGAGCAAATTACATATTCATCTCAGTGTTGAGATTGACCCAAGGGAGTGATTGTCATATGAGACCAGTATACAAAGGGAGCTCAGACCAGGCCCCAGTTGTTCAAAAGGTGGATAAGTGTTAGGGAAACCAATTGCGTTATCCACTGGATAGAGATTTATCCGGTCGATAGTGCTATCCAACTTTTGAACAACTGGGGCCAGTATAACTGGACAGGTATGGTTAAGTTTATTTACATGAGACCAGCATCATGAAAGTATAAGTGATCACATAAAGCCTGTAAGAATTCAGCACACTTAAGCTCTCACCTGCCATAGCATGTTTCCAGAATATTGGTATGTACCAAAATCCTCAAGCAAATTGCTGAACAGAAGGACAAAAATCTCAGCTGGTCTAATATTCTGTAGGCAATTACTTAAACCAGTTCATGTAATCACAAGCGATGGATTATTACAAGGACAAAGCTGAAGTCACACTAGTCCGAGTTTGCACGCGTATCATACAATGTCCATCTTTATTTATCACAGTCATCATCCTCATAGCACCTCCAGGTGGAGTAAAAGACCACAAATGAGCACCATACTCAAAAATTCTTATTTATTTGCTTTGAGATGCACCCTCATAAATGGCTTGAAATTTACAATAAAAGCACTGCACTTCCATTTGAAAATCATTTGCAGCTGCTGATACACCGTAAACTTGAGCATGTCTTGTATCGGTTTGAGTGAAATAATTGAAGTACATACTGTAACAAAAGCAGTAAAGTCAAGGCTGCGTCAATCTCTCACTATTAACACATAAAGATACTGACCATTCAATTCTAGAAGCTTCTCCTTCAAGGCCAGTCAAGCCAGTAGAGCTGAAAGTTAGTCAATCCCAACAATTCAATTCGCCATCTTGCTTCGCGCAAGATTGTTGTTGTCGTTGTTTAGGCTTTATCCACGGACGACAAACCCAAAAACTGCACATCTTCGAAATCGCTTCGAGCTGAATCTTAGCGTTTTCCTCAGTCGTCGGTAGCTTTCATTGAATATCAATATTAGCAAGGAAAATGTAAGTTTCATCGCTCAAACAGTTGACAAAGACCAAAGAGACAAACATTCTGCACGATTTGTGACGTCATACGGCCCGCTTCCTCGGCCAACTTCGGAGACACGATTTTGGTCATTTTGGGTACTTTCAACGGCTAAAAAACGGATTTTTGTTTCTTGCCATCCAATTTCTCTTGCCATTTCGGAATTAACACATAATGAACTACCAAAATGTGCAAAAAAAATTTTTAGTTCATAGGCACTTTAAGAAGGTAACTTAACATCAACGATATAAATTGTTTAGCATAAAATATTTATCATTCCCTTAAGCTGCCTACTAAATTGTATTCCGTTGCTTTATTTCAATTATTTTGAGGTCTTTTAAAATTAAAGTCTTCCTTTGTATTGTTCACGCTGACCATTTCACACGGCAACTCTCGTAGCTAGTGAAAAGCGAATCTGAGGGGAAAAGTGAGGCACGCATTTATATTACGCTGCTCGTTGTCGCGGCTTACGCCGCTCATGGCGACTCTGCCGCCAAAACGTTACCTTCGCAGACAATACCGCCAGCTACGCAGGCTGACCCGAGTGCCCTTACAGTCTTCAAATACTTACGGATTTCCAGTAGTCGTGAACCGGAAATCCGTCCGTATTCGCAGGCCAAGTGACTTTGCCAAGCTGTTTCCGCCAGTAGGCGGCCCTGGATGGCTAAAGCCTCCGTCAAACTGATTCAACATATCATTCAACATTGTTGAATGCAACTTTGTTGTAGGAATGTTCAATGGCAATAAAACTTTGTTCAGCACCATTCAGTTAACGTTATTCAACATCCTTTAGAATCTTTGGCTGTTTAGAAACTCTGGAAATTTCGGTAGGAATGTAAATGGGAAGACTGATTTTCGTTTTCCACGCGGAAAATTTCCGGAGAAAATGGGATTTTGTGAAAGGTAGTCCAAGGAAGAGGGACCACCATGATAGCTGGATTAGATTACATCTTTTTTGTTAATAATTAATATAATAGCATTGGTATTTAAAAGTAAGAAAAGTTTAAATTCATGAGCATTTTAGTCTCTTTTTAGTAATAGGTCAATTAGGAACACGGCTAATTTCAAAACCAATTTATTGAAATTATCACCGCGTAGAAATGAAGTTAATTATTATTATTATTATTATTATTATTATTATTATTATTATTATTAATTCCCAGACGGGTTTTCCTAACGGAAAATGTGCGTTCCATTTGATCGTTTCTACCAGTTCTAGGCCCTGCACCACATAGTCAAACTCGTTCCAGACTCTCTGTCAATTAGAGTGAATTGCTCAAATGGTGCACGACAATCTCGAACGGAATTTCCGAATCGGGAGGTTTTGCTTACCATTTGCATAACCCCTGGACCAACCGGTTTCCTCATGTAAATGGTAAACAACCATGGTGTCCCTGTATATGACTAACGAAAAAAAAAAGACATTAAATTACATTTACCTCTGCACTTGTGCACTTTTGATTAAGGCCCCCAAACTGCTTTTCTCCATTCCCTTTGCGGCTCCGCCGCTCGAACCTTCGCGCAAACAATCCCGTCTACGCAGGCTACCCCTGGCCTATCGCTCAAACTTCGCTATACGATGGTTATATGCTCCTTCGCATATACACTGAACAGTTCAAAAGATTTCGGTTACTTAAGGCTTACAGAGGCAAGTTAAAAGGCTTTTTGCGGTGCTTTGATTACTGGGAAGTCTTGATAACTCAGAGCCATTTATACAACGACAGCATGAGCCTGCGTTTGCTTAGCCTCCGCGGCTACGAGCCGTAATATGATCGCAAGAGGAGTGGCCGGTTTCCCTTCCCTCGCCGCACTCTCATCGCAGCTCTCGAATGTCTCGCTATGCAGGCTAGCGCGGCGAGTCTCCGTTCGTTCATTGGTATGTGTAGATCAGTCTCCGACGTCTGGCCCGGGAAGTCCTTCGAGCTACTCTGCCGGAAACCCGTAAAATGCCAAATTGACTCCAGAGTCAAGAAGTTCCTGCTTGCCTCAGTACCTGCCTAATCTGTCAGATTACAATACTAACGAACTGAAAAACTTTCAGGTCGATTTCTTACACCCAACGGCGCCGGCGGAGCTAGATTCGTAAATATGCATGGCGTCTCAGTTCAGATGGAGAAAGGAAAATCTGTCCTACACGTTGTAGATGTGCAATGATTGACAAAGAATGTACCGAAAGGTTATAAGACACAAAGTCTTGGATAAATATTATACTATTTTTTTGTTTTCTGAGGCAGTCTCCTTACGTGGTTGCTCAAGGCCCTTAGCACTCTTAGCTACTCAAGCCACTACTTGAATGAGCTAATATGCTATTTGCCAAGTTTCCTACTCTGATTGCTCGTTTTCTTTCGTTGCGAGCGGAAAAATTACAAATAAACCAAGAAGTGGAAATGTTTGTCACTGTCACTATCCAGTGGTTCAGCTAGTTAACAACCTTTAAAGCGATGACAGGGGAGACTATGATGTATTACATCTCTTAAATTCAATACGCAATCGACTTCCATATAAAACAGGTGATAATCTGCGCTGGCAATTTTTTCTGTGTTTGTATTTTTATTCGCTTGTACTAAAAAACCGGGTAGTTTTCACAAGATGATGCGTGCGCGAAGCGGGTTCATGACATCTAGAGTGCCGCTGGAAAAGAGTTCAAATACGAGAAGCTTGAAATCTCCGCTTTTACATGAGACTGAACAGAGCGATCGTTTTATTGGGGCGTTCGCACGAAGGAATATAGAGCAAATGTAGAACGTATGTAGAAAAACCTGTTCTTACATCTGTCCGAATGCCCCAAATCGCTATACCATGTGGCCGTGGAGGTACCACGGCCTGTCCACAAGACCACAAGGGAAACTCTTGCCAGCCTTAATTACCTGTTCCCCTTAGTACAGTCCCTCTCCGAATGAAAACTTGGGACAAATTGCCAATAATTTAATCCCAGATACATAAACCTTCGAAATTTGTGGTGAATTGTGGACGTTCAAATTTCGGCCAACATATCCAAACATTTTCATGCAGCATACCTAAAAAAAATCATCGATGAGCAAATTTAATTTCAGCCGTGAGTGTTAGATCAATAAATCGCCCAGTTTTAGTACAGTATTAGTCGGCATAATGACTGTTTTACTCTCCGGTTTTCTTGATCCAGAAAATCGCCCGAAGCGCAAAATGTTTCAAGAATTTTTGCCTGAAGTTTTGTGTCAGAAGGAATAAGGTTCGAAAAATTTCCTAAAATTTTAAACCTAGATGATCTGTCACCAGATTGCTGTAAAGCTGGCATTGAGGCCCTCTCCTCTCCCCGGGGAAATGAAAAAAGCACCTTTCCAGGGGGAGGGGGTGGAAAAACTGCGAAGGGCCTGGAATTGCTTACGAGAGCAGTTTTCAGTGTATAATGTGTGTAATAACATTGTAAGTAGCAAAATTGGTTACAATTTATGAGGTTATGTTTTTTGAGACTTATGTTGTGTTTTGGAGACTGAATAACGTACGTAAGGTTTGGCAGTGTCGATAGACGAGGACTCACTTGCGCGATTTGCTGGTACAAATGTGGTTTATAATCCTTCTTTTTTTTTTTTTTTTTGCAGCACGTACAAGTTTAGAGAGGCCGCCATATTGGCATTTTATAGGTCAAACAAGGGTTAAACCTAACGTCTGATAGCTGACAATGCCAGGATACGAATTAGCTATTTCTGACCAGGAAAGCATTGGCACAAAGTATATGTGCAACTCCTGTGGTTTACTCTTAAGAGATGCCATGCAAACTGGCTGTGGACATTTCTATTGTAGCTCTTGCCTTGGGAAACTGTTGTTGTAAGTATGTTGAAGTGCCTTAGAACTTTTGGATAAGGCGCTATAAAAATTATTATTATTATTATTAGAAATTCATTTTAAGACTCCGTTTATGTAATGTGTTTCTTTCCTCCATTGTTTCTGCTGCATTTTCAGAGGGCTCATGTCCTTAATCTTGTTGGCACAAAACGTACAATCATGTATCTTGTGTTCACAGCACATAGAGATTGATTGATTGTCATTCAATATCCATCATGTGATGAGTGAAAATGAGAACTTCTACATGTTGAAGGTTTTCTCATTCCCAGTTCAATCCTACCCCTCTATGCTTTTTAAAGTATTTGTTCAGCACATGATCAGTTACTTTACTTTTAGGCTAATTTTTATTACTACAACAGCATTACAGAACTGATACTACAACACAGCAGTTGTGCTATATATGACATCTCTCATGGCTGGCAGTAACATGCAAAAATGATGAGAAATTAACAGGAAGAACTCTACTGGATCAAATAAAACTAATTGGCTTAAAGGAGGATCTAATGAAACTGACACCTCAAAATCACTTGGCCATGAAGGGCCAAATGCTGTGGGCTTGTCAGTGGTCTCTCCTTTGAGCTCACTGCATGCATGCCATGTTTCCAAGTGGCAGCTGACTTTTGCATGCATGCATTTGCAATTGTTCTTCTCCGGCTTGAGTATCCCTGGACAGAAGGAGAAACTGCTTAAAGTCTCACAGTGTATGCATCGTGTCTGAATAATTGAACAGTATACATCATTGCTTTGCTCGCAATAGGATTTAAGTGTTTTTCATTCAAAAAAAAGAAAAACAAACAGTTAAGCTGCTCTTTCTTTCTTCATAATTTAGCGATTTGTTTTTCCGTGATTAAACAAGTCAGTCCCCGGCACTACATGGTTTCCTAATTTTGTAAATCAGTTGTGTAATTACAGACCAAAACTGACCTCACTTGCAGGATGTTTCAAAAGCAAAACAGTTCAGCAACTTGAAAAGACAGAGGAAATCATGCGCTGTGATAAGTTTAAGTCAAGTAGAGTGAAAAAATACTGTCAGTCACACATGCAACAGCGGTGCACAGTAGGGTGCCTTGCTTAAATGAAATATCTGTTTGAATATTTCCTTTTTTTCCTCTTATAATTTTTCTTATCTTATGAGTTTATTTTATTCAGAAATGGAACTTTGAAAATGACCTGTTTAAAGGATCAGACAGAATTCCTTCCAAATGAGGTAATAATTAACATTTTCAATACATCCCTATCTTAGCATCTTGAGAGAAGATCATAATAGACTTACATTGAAGTTCTTTAAATAGAGCAATTTCAATAATCTCTAGACAGATACATACATACATACCTGTAGGCCAATGTTAATGAAATGCTTAAGAACATAAAAATATAAATGTACAGCTGTTATACGTTAATCTGTTAATCTTATTGCAATAAGTTTGTTTCCATTTTGTTATCAAGCATTCCTTCCAAATGAGGTAATAATTAACATTTTCAATACATCCCTATCTTAGCATCTTGAGAGAAGATCATAATAGACTTACATTGAAGTTCTTTAAATAGAGCAATTTCAATAATCTCTAGACAGATACATACAGACATACCTGTAGGCCAATCTTAATGAAATGCTTAAGAACATAAAAATATAAATGTACAGCTGTTATACGTTAATCTGTTAATCTTATTGCAATAAGTTTGTTTCCATTTTGTTATCAAACACATATGTTCAGTGTTGTTTCATTTTAACGATTGTTTGCAATTGCCTTCATGCACTCGAAGATAAGTAGCCCAACTGAAGAAATTACACCCTGATCCAAGTAAGGGCCTGAAAGGAAATAAAGATCATCACAGTTGAAGCCTTTTGTGTCATTTGTATGTAAGCATTAAAAATGCTGCATGACTGACAAGTTCACAAAGTAGTGATAGAAGATTTTGTTGGTTCACTTTCCTCAAATTCTTTAACCTATTCCAAAGCAAGATCTTTACCCATTATTAATATTTTGCTGTTAGGTTTTTCCTGACAACTTCATGCGACGGGAAGTACAAGCTTTTATTGTCCACTGCACATTTATGGAGGATGGATGCGAATGGAAGGGGGAAGTCAGACACTTAGAGGTAAATGGCCCAATAAAGCAACAGCAACAACAACAACCTTAACTGTCAAAGCGATCTAGCCTCTTGTAATGACAGGGTCCTAATTGAGGACACATACCTGTTTTAATTACCAATAATTTATTATTGCAAATTCTTAGCAGCAACAACACCAGGCAGATATGATATAAAACCTTTATACAATGACATTTTCTGATCTTTTGGATCTTTGTAGACTGTTTCTCAGTGGAGTCTATTATGCTCAGAAATAAGAAGTCCAGGTTGTGGTGCTCCAAGGTTATTTCTAGCCTGAGAAAACAGTCGATGTTTCGCGAGCTCGCCACTTGAGCCCTCACAAAATGACATCTGAGAAACTAGCACAGAAATTCCGTACTGATAATGTGCACTACCCAGATCTTGGTAGTGTTTCTGATTGGTTGTTCTGCGTGGGAATTTTCTTTCAACCAATCAGAAGCACTATCGAGATTACTCAGACGCTGTTTTGAGAGGGCTCAAGTGGCAACCTCGCAAAACGTCGGCTGTCATCTCAGGCTAGGTTAATTCATGTCATTCCCAAGGTTTCCTTTCTTGGAGATTGGTGCACACAAGGATTATTTCATCTGACTAGTCGTGAGACCATGTTGACCCTTTATATCAACCTCTGGTAAAAAAAAACTAGTTGTAGCACTGAAATTTGGTCTCTTAAACTTGTCCCATGAGTTCAAACTGTTTGAATTTGTGTAGCTAGCTGCTGGGACTTGTCTCTCAACATGGGTTTGTCCCCTCATGCATGTATTATTAGTCCTTGCCACCAAACCCCCTCCCCCCGAAAAAAAAGAGGAAAACAACCAGCAATCGATTGAAAACCAAATCGAACTGCCCTTGCAACCATTGCCTTCGTGTTAACAACACTACACTGGGCCCTTGCAACCATTGCCTTCGTGTTAACAACACTACACTGGGCCCTTGCAACCATTGCCTTCGTGTTAACAACACTACACTGGGCCCTTGCAACCATTGCCTTCGTGTTAACAACACTACACTGGGCCCTTGCAACCATTGCCTTCGTGTTAACAACACTACACTGGGCCCTTGCAACCATTGCCTTCGTGTTAACAACACTACACTGGGCCCTTGCAACCATTGCCTTCGTGTTAACAACACTACACTGGGCCCTTGCAACCATTGCCTTCGTGTTAACAACACTACACTGGGCCCTTGCAACCATTGCCTTTGTGTTAACAACACTACACTGGGCCCTTGCAACCATTGCCTTTGTGTTAACAACACTACACTGGGCCCTTGCAACCATTGCCTTTGTGTTAACACTACAGGGGACTTGACCCTTCATGTTACTTAGTCAGGCGCCAATGAAATAGTGGGGCCTTAAAAGCGGTGAATAGAGTTTTTAGTTCACAAAATTGAACAGGATCTGTTTTTACGGGAAGTGAAAAGTGTGTGGTCTAAAGCATTCACTCTCCCAAAAAAGTCTTGAGTATGAGCAATTCTTAGAAAATACATTAATATGGACCCACAAATTTGCCTATTTCATCTTGGTTTAGTTTAGTCTATTTTTAGTAGCCCATTTTAGTGCTGGTAAGAACAGAGAAGTCCTTCTTTGTACAGTACATGTATTATTTGGTCACGTTTTGTTGTTTCTGTTAATACAGAGCCACACAAACAGCTGCGAGTTCCTTAAAATCCCCTGTGTACATCCTGAGTGTGGCGTCATGGTAAAGAAAGCTGATCTGCCTGAGCACTTGGAAAAAGCCTGCAAGTGTAGACTGGAACGTTGTGGATTCTGCAAACTACAAATCAATCTTAACAAGATGAAGGTACTTACACATCAATATTTAGGCACTTTTGTACATTTGTAATTTATTTCATGCAAGGCCCCACAGAAAACCACATTTGTAACGTGGGCTCCCTGTTAAAATATCTTTTTTATTATTATAGTAAGTTATGACAGTACGTGTAATTTAAGTGGCTCTATTCCACATCTTACATGTACTTAGGCATTTATGGGATGGCTACAGTAAGACAGGCTTGGACAGTTACAACTCACTGACAGCTAAATGCATTAAAAAAAAACTTTTGTTGCGTAATTTGCTGTATGGAAATGGCTACTAGATTACGTCAACAGTTTTGTTTCAGTGGATGTTTTGGTGGCTTGGTCTAATTTTCGTGAAACAAGTTTAAAAAACTTGGTATCAGTCTACTGAAAACTAGCGTGAGTCCATAATCTGTCTAGTCCGACTGTTCGGGTTACAGTACTCCTGGAAAAGACTTGTTGGTGACGATGACAGTAATTTATTAGCTGATTATTTTAATATAGTCTTATTTATAGTCAGATGACTGTCACAAATGATTCTGGCTGCAAAAATTCTACTGGTCAATTTTCAGTGGGTTTTGCGTATTCTTAACACAGTTATAAGGGGTATCAAGGCACCTTCTTTTCACTTGTCTTGCTGTCTACCTCTCTTTCGTCGACGATGTTTACGTGATTTTTTGTTTGCAGTTGCATCACGAAAAAGAGTGCCCAGTGTACCCAGTTATATGTGAAAAATGCAACAAAGATGGCATTCCTCGAGCAAAGGTAAAGTAGTTTTTCTATCTCTACTAAAGTTTCTGTCAAACTGAAGGAGTTCCACAGTTTGATTGCAAAGTAGGAAAGTTCCATTCATAAGCATGTTGCAATGGGATACACTGTAACGTTGATTATTGAAAAAAAAGGTTGATCGTATTATAACCATTCTTTATGTACTGGTTACTGGCTAACTAAACTAAAAGCAACAACAGAGTCCTTGAAGAGAGTATTTGGGCGGAAACCGTATTCTCCTGACTAAGCGCCTCTAGCCATATTCTCTCGATGGAGCACCCCCAACTAAAATTGCATTTAGTGTTAGTAAATCACTAACGTCTCCCTAAAAAGCCGCCAAAAATGCATTAAGTAAACGAGGGTGCATGGGATACACTCCAGATCAAATGGCAAAAAATCTTTTACTGAGATGCGCCCCCTCCCTCCCCCCTCCCCCTCCCCTCCCCCCCCTCACTGCTCGCTCTTTATTAGAGAAAATACGATATCTTTCTTTTCTATTCAATGACGACTTTTCAGTTGATGGAGCATCAAGATCCCACTGTTGGCGACTGTGATGGTGTGCAGGGACCTTGTCCATTCTCCCAGATTGGCTGCTCAAAAACAGAGGTAAATTTAGTTAGCATTACTGCGGTTACAGGGGGACACTTTAAGTCTGTGAAGGAGTAACCTGATTAAAGGGTTTTTGCACAAGAAAATGACGGCATGAGCATTTGTTCGGGCCAAAACATAACGGCCATATTAACGGTGCAATTGCATTTCTCACATTTTTCTAGTTCGCATTGGGAGAATTTTCTGATACTTGCGTTTCAGTGAGTGTAAGACAATCTATAAAAAATGAAGGAAGGGGTGTTTTTTACTTCTTATAAGAAATTTAAAGGAAAACGACTAAAGTCATTAATATAACGCGTACCATTGCAATATTTTACCATATAAGGACAGGAGAGCACGCAAAATGTGCCACAGGATTACAGTTGACCGGTTTGAAACTGAGCTTTAAAGTCAGGGTTGCCACGGTCAGGGAAAAATCAGGGGAAAACAATAATTTTTCAAGGTCAGGGAAAAGTCAGGGCATTCTGTAAAAGGTCAGGGAAAATCTTACTTTTTGTCAAAGTCAGTGAAAAGTCAGGGAATTTTATTTTCCAGTTCACAAAATTCCTTGAAAAGCGTAAAGAGGTCAAAAACGAAGAGCAGAATTTTGATGGCCTACAAAAGAATGCAAAACGTGGAAACGTGGGTGTGTGTTTGTTTAATTATTCACCTAATGCAAGGTCAGTGAAAATTGTTTAGAGCTGAGGTCAGTGAAAAGTCAGGGAATTTTTTAGGTTCTGATGAGTGGTAACCCTGAGTTAAATGAATCACAAGGAAAGTGAAGTGGAATAGTAAATACCTTGGTCGTTGGTTTGAATTGAGCTATAGTCTTGGAGGATTTTAACGCCCTTTTAGCGGTGAGATACGCTGGAGGCAAATGTTATTGTTGGGGACAAGTGCTTTTGTCATAGCGCGAGAGATTATCCTAAAATATGATGAAATCTGTGGTCATTAATTCGCCCCTTTTTGACAGGTGCTAAGCCACAGGGAGAAAAAAGAACATCTGGCGCAAGAAAACACTTACCATACCTCCCTGGTACTTCAATATGCCCTGAGAATGAGCCGAGAAATGGAGGCACTTATGACGCGTGACCCTAGAATGATGTCCAGAAACCCGCACATTTTCACAAACTGCGATGGCGTGATTTCCGATCTACTTGCTCAAGTACAAACGGGTACAGCGGAAAACAGAGATTTGCGCGAAAAATGCCGAGAACACAGTGAAAGAGTTACCGCACTGGAAAGAAAAATTGCCTCAAGGAATTTCTCAGCGGCTGCCCCGTCTTTTCAAGGGTGTGGTGAGGCAAATGGCAGTGATCTTACACGGAGGGTTATCAACGTCGAGAACAGGACCGCTGACCACGAGGTACTTTTGGTTGAGAACAACCGCACGATAGAGCAAACAAACAGGGATGTGGGTAACGTCAGACGACAGCTTGATACGGTGCAAGAGAGTATTAGAAGGCTGGAGCGAAGGATTGACTCAGTCGAACACACACTGGCGCTTAGAAATGTCACCCTTGCTGATTTAGAGGAGTACATAAGACAACAGGAATTTTCAAGCTATGATGGTCAATTGTTGTGGAAGATTACTGAATATGCACGCAGGAGAAGCGATGCGGTCAGCGGACAGCAGGTGTCTTTTTACAGCCCGTGTTTCTACACCAGTCGCTATGGATACAAAATGTGCACACGCATCTACTTGAATGGTGACGGCATGGGAAGAGGAACGCACATCTCCGTGTTTTTTGTTGTCATGCGTGGCCAGTATGACGCGTTACTCCGCTGGCCATTCAGACAGAAGGTCACGTTTATGTTGTTGGATCAAGATAACGTGGAACACGTGATCGACGCCTTCAGGCCTGATCCAAGCAGTTCGTCGTTTCAGAGACCAAGAAGAGAAACCAATATTGCAAGTGGGTGTCCCATGTTTTGTTCTCTCACTGAACTGAATAATCACGCTTATGTTAGAGACGATACCCTATTTCTGAAGATTATAGTTGATACATCTGACCTGTAAAGAGTCCCCGCGCGCATGATCCAGCTTATACAATCCACAAGGATCATCCAGGGTATATTTTTGTGATCCAAGCGATCTGGAAGTGATGAATGATGGTGTGGTACTGGGTTGATGGTTAGTCATGGAGGCGCAGTGGAAAAGTGTCTGGGATTGGAATTTAGCGGCGGTGGTTGGTTCTTCAGCAAGAAAGGTAGCACCGAGTTGCCTGTCGCAGTGCACAGTTTGGCTCTCGCAATGTATAGCTCTAATCCAGTTCCAGCAGCCCCACCAAAACAAGGAGTTGGAAATCTGGTGTGAAAAAGGGAGTCACCCTGGCTGGTGTATTAAACAAACCAGTTGCCAAGCTGTGTAAAGGTTTGTATTTTTTCAGCAATCCTTCGTAGGTCACTTGTATCACTAAAGAACTTGTCTTTGGACCTGTTTCCTTGTAAAAGGTTGATAACTTAGCTATTGCATCTTTGTTCTACTCTGTGTGAAGGCTTATAGCTGGCTCCGGTGTTTGGATCCTTAACCCTTTGCAGACGGGGATTTTTATGTCTTTTGGATTCTAGCCCCCTATATTAGAGCGATGACAATAAAACTTAGAGGGTATGTATGTCCAAAATAGTTTCCTCTGAGGTCCGCAACATAAACTGCTGACGTCACATAAGGTGGTAATTGAGTTATTTTTTTTCGTAAACTTCAGAATACCGCCATAATTGACCAAATTACCTATGAACAGTGACATTACATACCAAAGTGTTTGCAAATAAATTTTAGGAAAATTGCAAAGATTGATGGCTTTTTCTTGCATAAAAGAAATGTTATAAATGTCCAAAGTCTATGGGGGCAGATACTGCCCCTATCCCCAGTCTGGATAGGGTTAAAACTGAACAAATAAAGCTTGAGGCGGGGGGTGCGGAGTCGGTTATACAACAGTTAGTCGAGAGACTGGTTATGAAACCTTGCCTTGCAAGGTTTCATAACCATTTTTATGTTTAACATTCATATGTTGAAAGTACCTTGACCGTGCACAATCGTTTGTTTTACGTTCACACGGCTCTGTGGCTGAAAAACCAGAAACATTTCTATTGGTTATTTGATCCAACACAGCTGAAACCATATTGCGGTTTGTACACGGTCAAGGATAAAAACGGCAACAAAAAGATAAAACAGACATTTTTGGGGGTTTCGTAACCATTTTCTTTATATCTAAAAAAACACGAGTGGAACAACTGTTTTATTAAATTCTCAACTTCGGTAGTCGATGCTGCTTTTTTCTTTTTTATTATTTTTGAACAAAGCTTTTGCTTCGCAGTGAAAACTTTTGAACATCGCGCGGCGATTTACTAACCTGTGTTCTGTGAGGCAATGATAAAGCTAGAAATTCAACAAACGATTTTGAGAATTTAATAAGATTGGTATTACAGCTGTAATAATGTGGAGTGGAAATCTGCGATCAGGGCAAATTTCAGTAGCGCTCTCGTATTCTCTTCCGTGCAGGGTGTCTTTCGTTTTGCGTTACCCCCGGGAAGGGTTTAGCAAGCAAAACGAAATAGAGCAAGATCGTAGGTTAGTGGAGTGGTTGGTTGATCCTAGACCTTATTCAAAATTGGCACCCCTCATTTTCTTCACTCAGAAGAAGAATTTCCCCCTAGAAACTCGAGGCAAAGATAAGGGCCATACTGCGATTTGGCGAGAAGATACAGTGACTGTTTCCCAAATCGGGGGGAGGGTGGGATCGCTCGTCTTTGTGCAAATCTGTCAAAATTATGTGATCCATAACCTTCAGCCTCCAAAGCTAATACACTGAAACTGAAAAACCATATTACAGTTGTTATTATTGATTTCTCTCCAAACTAAGCCTAGAAACGAATTTTTGTTGAAAGCGGAGAGTGGGTACAGAATTAGTTCCCGAGAGAAATCTCTTTATGTGTATTATCACGGAGACTACAGATTGAAGGTTGAAAACTATGAGGCTTGAATGGGAATTGTTACAGTGACTGGGAAGGTAATGCTGAATTTCAGATAACAATTTAGTGATTCAGTAAAAGAAACTTCATTTCTCCAGATTTGTAGCTAAATTGTGTCTCTCGAGCCCTGTTGACAGCCACGTAAAACATCACTACAGGACTTGACACAGACAACGGAGTAGAAGATATAGCGTTTTGCCCGATCAATACAGGTCGTTGCCGGCGGCCGTTTTTATTAATTAGAAATGTAAAAGCCAACAAAAATCCTTTGATTGAAGTTTTATAGCTGAGCTGATCCTAAAAATCGCGATTTTTGAAGAATAATTACAGCAACCTCCAGACCTTCATTTGGTTTCGAAAATTTGCTGGGATATTCGTCCTTGTTGCCCTTTCGGTACTTTTAGTTTGGCGTACAAGGTAGCGGACCTGATGTGCGTTTCTCGAAAGCCCCGAAACTTTGCGGGTCGATTTGGGGCCCGATTATTGACACTTTATCTTGTTAAACACGACGCTTCTTAGCATGAAACGTTGCTATAAGATAATCACTTCTTATCTTAAAGACATGTTAAAATAGCAGCTTTGTAGAAAGAGTGGTTCATGGTTAACAGATGGCTTTTCGGGGACGAAAAGTTTGGGGGACTTTCGAGAAACGTGCATTTGGTGTAAGAGCATTTTGAGGAAAAGAGTTCCAAATCTCCCTTTAAAGGATTTACTGTAATCGACGCTAAAATATTCCGGTTGACTATTATTGGAGAAATTTTCGAGCGTATTTTTGTGCCAGTTGGCAGTTGTTGTTTATACGTTGTAAAGCTACTTATTTGTGTAAGTCTGTTTGACACTGCTTGCACAACCCTTTTAGAGGGTAGTTTAATGAGTCTATCGCTTACTCGATGTTTTGGTCTTGCGATCGTTGTTTACGAGAGTACAAATCCAAAAAAAACATGTATTAGGCGAATGGCTTCGACGCCTGCTAACAACGTTCCGCAGCTTCGTCGCGTCGGGGTTTAACTTTGTTCATGAAAATACGTATTAAATAGTCAGTGAACGAATAGCCTGAGAAAACAGCCGACGTTTCCCGAGGTCACCACCTGAGCCCTCGCAGAACGACGTCTGAGTAACGAGCGCAGAAATTCCATACTGATGACGTCTCACTACCCAGGTCTAGGTAGAGACGCGTCATCAGGATGGAATTTCTGCGTTCGTTACTCAGACTTCGTTTTGCGAGGGCTTAAGTGGCGACCTCGGGAGACGTCGGCTGTTTTCTCAGGCTAGTGAACGAAAGGTAACTGAGCTTATCTAGAGTAAAACAACAACAGCAGTGTAAGAAGCAATAACAACAGCAACAACAGTAACAATAAACAAAACAAAATAACAAACAATAACAATTAAAAGTATGTATAGAGAGAAGTTTTATTACTATCTTAAAGATTTCACAAAAAGAACTACAGTTGTTGGAAAACTATAGTTCTTTTAAATTGTAACAAAAAAGAAAAAGGCTGCAAATGTAATTAGCTGTACAGGTCCCGCTGAAGTTTATTTAAGGAAACCAATTAATGTAATGTATATAATTACTGAGGGGCTATCCTGAAGTATCTTCTGCTTTGATCTCATCATGAGCAAAAGCTCATCAAAAATTTAAATGATATAGACTAGCAAACATAGACGGGAGAATTTTGCCATTTATTAATTAACTGTAGCAAATATGAAAAGAATTGGGAGAATATTGAGTGAGATATTTCCTATTTAAAAACGTCAAATTTACAGACTTTTGTATCGCTGTGTGGCAAAAGTTGCCAAATATAGCCATAGAAACGTCTGCAAATAATGACGCTTTTGAGTGCATTATCGGGAGTACTCAACTGGGCACGTTCTCTCAACTTTGTATGCTCTTTCCAGTTGTCATATTTGTTTCTAAATCGGGGGAATGTCTAAATTCAAGATTTAGACAATGGCATCAGGAGAGTTCTCCCTGTGGATCTAACCACACAGAAACTAAAATAGCCTCTGAGCTGCCATTCATTAATATTTATCAAACTCGGGTTAAGAAGACCTGTAATATAGGGTGTCTCAAAAGTTCTGACCCCTTCTTGAAAAAGAAATTCTTTAATGTCACCTAAAATCTACGACAAGTGAAATTTCACTTAGAACTTCATGCCCGCCCTTTCTTTTAAATATATTTTTCATTGTGGACGGCTGACCACCACGAACACTTCAAAACGTAAGTGACCTCACTTATATCTTGCAAATTTGCTGTTCGTCGAACGTTGAGTCCAGATGTCCTCAAAACTGACGATTGAGCTTAAGAATAGACAATTTCGCTTTTCTGCAGTCTTTTCTATAAAAAAAAGCAGAAAGCGAGAAATGGGAGTAAACAAATGGCGGACTTACTACACTGTAAATAACAATTTGGAGGGAAGCTTCTATATTGCGGTTCAAAATATCTAAATTGAGTGAAAACTTAACAATTTATCGTAGTCTGAAACCGAAATTTTACAGTATGTCTCAACTTTAGAGGCACAAACATTTGAAACACCCTGTACGTAGAAAAAACAGATTTATTTGAAGGTTTTTAATAGCCTGCGAACGCAGACGTATTTCCCAACGACAGTCGGAAATACGCCTGCGTTCGCAAGCTAGATTTTTAATGGAAAAAATTGGTTTTGGTGTTTAAGTAATTATTTGAAAGGTATTACATTTATGATATATTTTAGTCAACTATTTTAAGAGTACTTGATTTCTATATAACAAAGTTACTTTTTAACTATTTTATACTATACCGTCCTATAATTGGAAGCCACCCTACAGATCCGATAGCTGAGCTGGGCTGGGCATGTCACGCGAATGGAGAACACCAGGATGACAGCAGGTGTCTTCTTTGGCGAGCTGAGGCAGGAGAAAGAGATCTAGAAACGTGGCGAAGAAGCCCTTGAAAACGCCTCAAAGACCACGTGAAGTGGATTCTGTCCCCAGGAGGCACTGACCACTGGAGCTGGGATCAACTGGCCTTTAAAAGGAATGGCTGGCGGAAGATAGATGAATTGCATAGATTTGAAATTCCACACGAGAATTTCCTGAGCGCCAAAGAAGAAAAGCTTCAGCAGCACAACCACGAACCGGACAGCCCCACGTCTTCTCTATCTGTTTCTAAGCCAGCGTCTCAAAGATTGGTCTCTACAGCCTCCAGAGGGCAGGTCGTGAACAGGGATGATTTCTTCCTAGTGATCCTTGGACTCAAAGAGTCAGCCAATTCAGGGTATTTTGTGGATTATATGACCATGGCAGATCTAGGGCCAAAAGGCTAAGTTGATTTTTGATAATAACAGGATTGCAGATTGTCATGTAGTCTTGTTTTGGGGGTGTTTGTAACTGGATGTATTCTTGATCATTTGTCTGACCAAAAAAGCGATTTTGATTGGCTGAGATTGGGCAAGTTTATCATTAATTTCACTCGAGTAACTTGAGAGTAAAAAGTACCGGAGGATTACGAAAGACTATCGAAGATTGCCATAGGTCACCAGAGGTCTTCCTAAGAATTGCGAATATTACTCGAAGAGCTTCGAAGACCAATCGCGAGGATTCCGAAAGTTACAGGAAGGTTTGCATATAATTCGAAAATCTTTCGAAGGTTTTGGCGAGGCCCGAAAATCCTATTAAAGTCCCTAAGGTCCTTAGTGGGATATGCATACTGTTTTTTTTTCAGTCTAATGACTTGATTGCACTTGCAATGAAAAATTTTCATAATTCTTGATATTTGATGCGTTAATGCTACCATATGTGGGGCCACTTAGACAGTGAAAGTCAAACCACTTTACAGAATAGAAAAACGTTGTTTCAGTAGATCGAGCCAATCCATTTCGACTTAGAATTAAGATAAAATTCTGAATTGATTGCTAAGCAATATGTGATTCTGGTTTCCATTGTCTAGGTGTCCCTTTTACAGTAGTCGAACTGTAAATTACACTCGCCTTAAAGGCATATTAATCGTTAGACTAGTTGTACTTGAACGCGTTCTATTACCATTACTAATTTGAAAATAAAACTGTTGTTTTCAGGTTTCTGTATGGTGGATTTAGTTTTTGTCAGCTGTTTCCCAGTGTCGTTTTGGCCATGTTTCATGATGTTGGCTTTCATTATTTTTATAGCTAGGGAAATTCCCCTCCTTATAGACCCTCATTTCAATATCGTTTCCGTCCAAGGCCCTGTCTTAACCTCAAACTTTTCTCGAGCTTTGAATTCGAGCTTTTACGATTTACATAAACGTGCTTAAAAAAAAAGCGGTGACGTTTTACCATTCTCAAGACAACCCTTCTAATCAAAAGAACAAAATGACATTAATGACCAATGCTTTTCTTTTTTAACAACTTTATTGGGTAAACTACAGATAATGGTACAAAATCAAGGCAAGAAGTGATCTAGTACAAAAAGAAACAAAAGACAGAAAGGAAACAAAGAAGTAAATACTCATTTGGGCGAGGCACGAACGGCACTTGGAACCCATGCAAGGCGCCTTCCGTAAAAGGTAAAAAGAAGTAAAACAGATTAACAACTCGGAAAAAAACATTGATGTCAGTGACAGGCAACAGTTCCTAGCATTGTCCAAGTACATGTCTTCTACATCACAAATATATGAGAAGTGCTGACTAATGACGGGAAAGAAAGCTTCAAATTTTCAACAGTCGCTTCAAATTTCATATGTGTGATTTGGACATTCCTGCTCTATAAAGACTGTCGTATCCCTGTTTAACTCAACTTGCTCTTTTAGCATCCTGAAGTCATCCAATTGCAGTACTAGTATTCAGTTGACGTTTAACTTTAAGGAGACGTTGAGAGGAATACTTGGGACTTTAGTAGAAAGCCATGTATTTACTTGTCTCATTTGGATTTACCCCTGCATCCACTACATGACATATACAGTTTGACTTATTTCTTCTCCCAATTGTGGAATCTTTGTGTGTTAAACATGTCCTTTCAAGTTTCCTTTTGATGTGGTCAAAACCTACTTCACAGTCCAGGTTTTGAATGTTGTTCTGTGTGCCATTACACTTCTGCTGGACCATCTCCAAAAATGTCTCCACCAGCAAGAGAGGACGAACTAAGAGAGTGAATCCCCGTGCCCCACGATAAATTATATGAACTTTATTATTAGTTTGCACCCATGCTGTGAGGGTTATTTCTATCTGTTGTTTCATATGTCAACAATCTAAAATCATATGACGTCATTCTAACTGACTAATGAGGTGTCCTTCAAACAACTCGCAGTATGACACACAACCAGAAATAGATTTCAAATGATTTTCATCCGAAGAGGCCCATGTATGGGGATTCGCTCTCTTTCTCCATCCTTTCTTACCACCACGCCCTTGCAGTGTTCCTTCCACCTGAACTGCTTTGTGTATTCATCTCTCAGTTCCACAGCTTGCAAGCAGCGGGTCTGCGAGCCCTTTTCTCTGACCTCCTTCAGTCAACTTGTCAGTCCAAATCTGTGGATCATCAGATTCTACAGCATGGCTTGCTCCATCCAATCTTTGCCAAACCAGTATATGCACTGGCTTTGGCAAATATTTGAAGATCCTCCTGACACAACCATCTGCGTCAGTCTGCATGGTTTGCAGAAGCCTTCACAGTAAGTTGACAAGAATAAATACCCTGTCTGAGTAAGGCTTGTTTTACCTCTGCAACATTTGCAACTGACTCGCAGGGTCTTCAAAACTTTGCCAAGGTCAGTATATGCCCTGACAAGAACAGGAAGGTCTACAGACAAGGAAACCACTTGTTCAAAATATCCGGTTCTTGGAAGTTTGATGACAAGACTCGCTGACACAACCATCTGCGCCAGCTCCTCACAGTAAGTTTACAGGAGTCAATACCCTCTTTCAGAGTAATCTGGTAACCTATCGATGCAAGAAACTTTGGTTCTGACGCCAGCGTACGCCAGTACGCCCGCCCGTCCGTACAGACTCTGGGGGAGGGGGAGGGGGAGGGGAGTCCCAAGGCCACCTGACAGGAGGAGGAGATGTCATCTTTTCTTGGCGGGAAATCGTGCGGTGCTTTTGGGCAACCAGCGTTTTTCTTGACGGGAAATCGCATGAACATCGTCGCCGTTTTGAAAAGGCGGTTTCTTTTAAAGTTTTTTTTAGTTTATTTAGCAAAACGATTGTTCGACAGTACTGAAGTTGTAAAATTGAGAAAAATACCTAATATCTTTAAATGGACAGAGAAAGTTTGAAAGAGTACTCAATTCTCTTTTTGGTGGAGAGCTGATCGCCTCCAGCGAACTCAGTCGGCACATCGCTTGAGTAGCAGCGGTCCCGATGCCAAATATAGCAGAGCTAGTGCCTTCTATTTTTTTTTCTGTATACAACCAGGGTTTTTGCCGCTGTCCAAATAATTTTCCCTGGAAAAACACCCGTGTTTTTTCTGGCAGCTGCCATCTTGTCACGTGAAAAAAAATAAGTAGAATAATTAACACATGCTTTGGAGATGCTGCTAGCGTAGCACAATGGTCATGGCAGGTTTCTGCGAAGCGGGTGGTATTCGATTCTCAGCGGGGGATATGAATTTTGTGTTTTTCCCTTACGTCTTTCACGAGCATATACGCCACATTAAGGACTTCAATGAGAGTATTTTCAGAAATTAATTACCACCAGCGGAAAAAAATGTGGAGCTCCGCTTTTAGGCTTGGCTAAATCTATATATTATCTCTGCAACATTTTTGACTTATCACAGGGCCGCAAAACAACTAACAAGTGATAAGACGGTAAGTTAGGTCGCTTGATTGCTTTAGGAGCAATGCCACGCCCTTGACTTTAAACTAGTGTGATGACCCACTAATGAACGCGTCAAATTTGTCAACGTTGTCATCTCCATGGTCTTGACGGATAACAATCAATTCTTCAGTAACTCTTGGTCAGTCAGCTCAAAGACTTGCTTACGCTTTCTAGAGTAGAGGAGGGCACGTTTTTAAGCTGTTGCCTTAGAACCAGTTGTGATGATAATATCAGTTTTTTCACACGAGAGAGATCTGCATCACCAAGTTCAATATTTGATCTACTTGCATTCTCTGTTCTACAGTGTGCTGAGGCACAAATCCTCTCACTTTCAGTCTGGGATCCTTGGGCAGTTCAATCACTAACTGTTCATTACATGTAACGGTGTTCTTGTAATATATCAAACACGAGGAAGAGTGTTTCATCAGGATACCCAAACAGCCAGCAGTGGTTTCAAAATAACGAGGATTAGTCGAGTTTTTTTTAAAACCGACTTCGAGGTGTTTGGATTTATGCTAATTACGTAAGGGTTATTTACCTGGAACGAGGGGCAATATACGCCCTCAGGGCGGTACCAGGTGAATATATCACATATCCCGAGGGACAGGTAAATAATGTGCTTATTTTCAGTTGCTGAGGTTTTCTAATGCAAATATTGGTAATCGCGAGAGTAACATTCCACTGTATACAGCTATTTCAATTAACGTTGCCGGATTTTAAAGCCTCGAGCTTACGCGACAAGACCTAAAGGTAGCATGGGTAGCTGAAAATCGTCTGTGATGAGGCTGTAATTTCGCAGTCGTCGCTGCCATAGTAGGGGTGAAAGTAACTCGCCTGTGTGATTAATTTTATGTAGGGGTGAGTTTGGTGCATTTATAGCCTGCAGAGCAGGCGTATTTTGCTGGGCGAGCGATGAATATCCTGGGCGAGCGATGAATAATCCGATATGCCGCCATCTTGAATAATGAAACTGACAGAGGGTTGGGGCGAGGCAAAAAATTATTCCAAGGGAGAGGACGATGGAGTCCTTTTTCCATTTTTTCAAAATGGCGGCCTAAGCAAACGATCGTTAAACAAGCGTTCATTTCGTAAAAACGCCTGCTCTGCAGGCTAGTGCATTTATTAACAGATTGCCCATAGCACGAGATGTCTTAGCGTCAGCCCACGGGCATGTGACGTGGAGACTTTGCTTAAGTGTCACTAAGTGCCCCCTTCAGACACCTCCCACTCCCCACATTTTGAAACTCGGTTAACCCACGAACATGTGACATCATCTGGTTAGCAGTGAGACATTGCGACAGCCCACGAACATGTTGCTTATTTCAGTAAGGGGGAACCAACCCTCTTAAGGCCAAGATCTTCCGCTCATGTAAGCGTCACGAAGTGCCCTCATCAGTGATATTCAAACAGATGCCTCCCCACGAAGTTAGCCCACGAGACTTCATTCGGAGAGCGGTAACAAACCCCTCCGAAGGCCCTCTCTCTTGGAACGAAACTTATTTTCGGGCATTTCCAGTGCCTCGACCACAAGGCGATAGCGGAAACGAATGCACTGGCATGTGTTGTCGTAGTTGACGTCACGCCGTGGTATAAAACCAGTCAATTTTATTTAATCGCACGAAAGTAGAATTTGTTTGTATGTGGCCGTCGCCTTCCTTACTGTTGTCGAGGAGTAAAGACAGCATCAGGACCTTGAACAGGTAATAAATAAATATTCACAGTAGTAATAATAATAAAAGGAAATTGATTTGTACTTCTTTTATTCGTGGAATACATTAAGTATCTGGTAGAAGTTGTACATTTATATTCCAGAAACTGAGTCATCACTCCTCTACTAGGCAAATGTATTGAGTTCGCAGCAAAGGTTTAGCTCTAAAGTGATGAGGTTATGAACTGAAACTATTTATTTAATGAAATGATGTTGTTTTATGACGAACTCTTATTGATTGGTATTGTAACTACCAAAACCCTATAGCAAAAGGTAAAATTATTTCAATCTACTATGGAATTTAATCATACAAGCCTATATTCTCGCCTAGATATTTTGCCAGATTAAGACGCATGTTAATACTGGATTGTTTTCCTTGGAGGTGTGCCTTAATTTAGGATTTTCTCCTATTTCCGCACCGGCGACTGAAAACTTCAGTCTTCTAAATTCCTTGGCGGCTTTTGTTTCCGAAATTTATATTGTGTCTTCTTCGCCTTGTGTTTTTTCTCTGCATTGTTTCGGTCAAATGAACCGTACATGGTCTTAGGAGAAAACACGATGCTAAACTGAGTTGTCTATCCCCCAAAACAAAACTTTAAGTTGAGATACCTTTCGTCCTAAAGTAAAGATATTTTGTGAAAATAAGAGTCCGATCTTTCGGCATTTTCCTACAAAGCTGTAAAGTTTCTTGTGATGTGACTTGATTTTCGCTGTGGCCAAAAACCGGAAATGACGTAAAAAGAGAGCTCACCAAACCTTTTCCGGTTAAATTTCACTGGATTTCTTTATCACGATGTGATGATCGGCTTCATTTTGAATTTTCCGATCCAAAAGTATATTTCGCGTTTTGTCGATCTTTTGATAACGCCATATCACTGTATAGCTGGTTGATGTTCTAACACTTGTGAGAACGGAGAAGTTCTCAACTAATGGCCTGACAATCTCCACCTCGCTAGTCTCTGGACCGGACGATCAATGCTGTAAGCAAACACACAATGGATTTTACTTGCCCTACGATCTCAACTAGACTTCACAGTCCTCATTTCAAGGACGATTGCTTTGAACCACAAAGTGAAACTATCTTAGCATGTGTCAATGGGCTTAACGATAAAAACGTTATAAACCGATGCCGTCCCGACAATCTTTACAAGTGACCCAACAGAAAATAAGAAGCAAAGAAGAAGAAGGGAGAAGAGAAGAGGTCAACAAAGGGGCCAGCGCATCTCAAGTTTGCGCCAGACAATATCAAGCCGCTCTACTAGGCATATAGAAAACGAGAAACTGCTTGGGTAGATTTTTAAAAATAGTAGTAACCTGTCGTTATAATGTAAACCATAACCATGGAAAAATAAACGGTCCGCATACATGCGGACATGGGACAAACGTGAACTTGCGTGGCCTTAAATAAGTTCTGGTCATATTATGGATACATAGTCCAAGAGCCAGTAGGGTTGCTCGGTACCATCCCGCGGGGAATAAACTTAATTGTGTCTTTTAGGGAAGTTCAGGAGTGGTCATGAGTCACAAAATGCCTGATAGCAATCGATCGGTGGTAACTTGTAGACAGGGCGCTCTTTTATGTCTGGATATGGAAACGAGGCTGAGCCAAATTGTCGGAAAAGGGCCAGGAAACTGTTGCAAACCAAACAACCACAACAACAACAACAACAACAACAAAAACAAAGAAACAAACAAACAAACAAACAAAATAACCAGAAAAGCTGTAGGGTGTCTTTTACCTAAGAGACGTATCAGTCAAGGTTATGTGCTTGCTTGAAAGTCACGTGACAGGTCACTTCATCATCCAAAAAGTAAGCATTTTTCATAAACTAAGGCCAAATTTGGCTGTTTCTTGCTTGTCGTGGGGGAAGTTTTCTTTTTTTTTTTCCTCTCTCTCGTCAAGCGTTGGTACTAGCGGATAGTTTCGCTGTGGTTTCGTGACTCTCTTCGTATTTGCGTTTATTTGTGGCACGTACGTGTGAGAAAACCTGACCAGAAAATCGCTTTCTGAATATATTGTCACCGTAGAAAACCCGTGCCATGCGTTATGTGACTAGTAATTAACTGCACTTCTTGCGACTAGTTTTCTTTTTTTTTTTAATTATGCAACAGTTTATTTCAATCCACTTTCTCACAGACTTAAAATTTTCCTATCTTCAGTCTAATGTACGATACAATTGTACTTTAGTAATTACAAAAGACACACATCAGATATAAACCGAAGTACATGCATATACACACCAAAGCAAGGAAAAAAGGAAAGAAACAGCAAGAAAAAAAAACAGCAAAAAAGGGGAATAAAAACGGAAACACAAAAACCAAAGGAGAAAAACAAACACTAGCAACAATTAACAGCAGTGGCTTTTAACACGGAGATAAAAGTTATGGAGTAAGTGGGTTTCTAATCAGGTCAAATGCGCTTTTCAACTTTCTACTGTAATTTAATTTTAGGTTTAAACTCATTAAAATCAAGTCTCTTTTGCATTGACTTACAGGCATATACGTATTGCTTTGCACAAATTAGGAGTAGAGCTAATTTTTTTTATTTTGTTGTGAAAAGATATGCGCCGGTGGCTGGTACAAATTAAAAAAAAAAACTGAAGTTTGGCCGGTAAGCTTGACGTTAGACGTATGTTGTGTGTTGAACCAGGATATGGAACCATTGTCAAGTTGTAACGTGGCCTGGCATTAAAAAAAAATTTGGTCAATTGAATCCTGGTTGCTACACATAACACATTTTTCATCATTTGCAATCTTAAAGTACTTTAATTCCTTTTTGGTGACCAGGATGCGATGGAGTAATTTAAAACAGACCTGTCTCAGCTTATTATCGATGGTTGTTTTGTAGATACTTTGCAAAGAGTTTTCCCAATTGTCTGCAACATACATATTTTTCCACCGCCATGTTTCTATAGAGCAGATTTATAAAATTGTTTACAACGCATTTAATTTTGGTTAAATCAAGAGAACCTCTTTGGATAACTGGAATTTAGACTTATCAAAGCAGAAAAGTGTCTGCACAACGTTCACATGTGCAGCTTCCCTCCTAAGGCATTTAGCTGGGGTAGCAGATATCATCTGATAATATTGCAAGTATAGTTGGTGTTGAAATTATATCTCTCTTTGAACTTGTTGAAAGGAAGGGAGTTCCCATTACCATCCAGAAATCTTGAACAAAGACTACCTTTTTGTCTAACCACGATCTCTAAAACAATGACTTGTTTTCGTTATTTAGTTCCTTGTTGTTCCAGAGTATGAAATCTCTTCATTGGATCTTCGAAGTCGTAACGAAGATCTTGGAAGAAAGCTAGCAGTTCACCGACGGTAGAAAGTGGGGATACTACTGCTCAACTTCTTAGCATTATAGTTACAGTTTAAGATGAAAGATAGGCCACCAAATTTGCCGAAATAGTGGTTGGGGATTACCTTCTATGTTTCTTTTGTGGGATCAAGCAATCTACCAATTTAACCAAGCCTTAAAGCCTTAACAGCAGTTCTAAAACATGGGCAGTTTAGACCACCTTTAGATAGAGGTTGGAAGAGAACTTGTCGCTTTATCTTATCTTCCTCGTGTTTTCACAGGAAGGAGAATAATTTTGCCTGCGTCTGTTGAAAAACTGCTTCAGGAACCGAGAACATCGATAAGGAATAGATTAACTGAGTTACACCAAGGGATTTAACCAACATAGTTCTTCCAAATAACGTTTAAGTTCACGTCCAACTTAGTTTCCATTTCTTTGATTTTAATAAAGAAATTATTCTTATTTTTTTTGGATTGATCATAGGACAGATGCGTTCCTAGGAGCTTTAATGGGTCTTTCGGACAGTCGAATTCTAAGGGTTTGTCGCTATTATTTTGTGACTAGTTATGTATCATACATGACGAATACGCGTATGAGCATGCCCTTCCCATAACGTCACTGGTCCTGCCAAAAACAAGCCTCACCATGCCTCCGTGGTTTATTTGCAGTGTTTGTGTGGAGTATTTTGGTCGTTTTAGCGCGATTCCTGAGTTGGTTTTAGCCAAAATTTTAATAATATATTCATGTTTACATTACGTACGTCGTCGCACCTCACACTTATTAACAAATTATACACTTCGTACTAACGCAGCACACGCACGCACTTCCACGTTCCTTTCCTCGTAATATATAACTGAAAATAAAGGAGCTTTATGTAATGAAATTTGACCATTTTTAATTTTGCAAAAGTCAGTAGCAATATCATTTTCAATAGTGATTTTTCCTTCCACGAACAACTGTTTCCTATCTTCAGATTTGATTGACTCGATTAAATTCAAATACCCTGGTCCCAGAGGTTTTTCTTCTTTTTCTCGCGCAAAATTAAACCGTGAAGAGGCAACGATATAAGCTGCGAAGCAGCGAGAGAGGAAAAGCGTTTTTATGCCTTTTTTCTTCTTCTCTCTTTCGCTGCTGCACAGCTTGTCGTCGCCGCTTCGCGGCTCATTTTTTGTTTGCAAAGAAGAGAAAAAAGCCCGGCTCTTCGACCAGAGCAGAATTAAAAAATTATTGAAGCTGGTATTTTTGGTTTAACCCTTTTCAGGCGGGCTTTTTGGTCTTCTGGTTCAACATTGATGATTTCAACATCCTACACACCTTTTATTTTAGTTTGTTGTAGATCCGCAATGTTCAATGAGAGGACAGACGCATAAAAACTGACGTCAATTTGTTAATCAGAATTCGTCTTCGTTAAACACAACACAAAATTTTAAACAGAGTGCAAAGTTTAAATCACAATGAGGAATTTAGTGGTGGCTACTGATCCCGTCTAGTGGGCCGCTGACGATACTTGTAGAAAAAAAAAACTTGGCTGGTGCGCAAGCTTCTTCCTGGTAAGTGAATCATTTTCTCCAGATGTGATGCGTTTGCTCGAAAAGAAAGATCTCAAACAGACACCACAAAGTTTATTTTTAAATATTCTCCCAGAAAATAGGCCTGGGCTAAAATCACAGGAACACAATAATGTAACTCCAATCTACATTTGGTATAAACAACAAATGAAGGAGGTAACAAATGTAGACAACGCCGGGAGAAAACGCACCATTATTAGCGATCCTTTGTGTGGAAATATGATTGTTTTTGCACATTCGGAATTTGGAGAATTTTTTTTTATAAATTAACAATTAATATTAATTACTTGAGTCGTTCCAAATGCGTTTTAATTTTCTATATTTACACCTGGTTTTTATGGAATCAAATGCTCATCCACTTAAAACTAACAACGATAATAGCACACAACTTGCAGATTCACTTTCATTAATGGGTGGTACATCAGGGATATTTATTTGATTTCATTGAGAAGCATTTGTCCATTAAAATAACTTCAACCTAAGTTAATTCGATGGAAATTTAAGAATTATCAATTTTCTTTTTAAGTTGGGCTTGAAAGGTCTATCTACGTATAGCTTGGACATCTTGTTTTAAGTGGTCAATCTATTTTAAGCTACAGATCTTGACTGCGTGACAACTTTCCTTCAGATCAAAACAATTCTTTTTAAAACCATCAGTTTAAAAGCAAGTGGTAAGTCCTATCAAAGGTTGCATTTCACCTTTTGAGGTTTAGGTCTAAGACTTTATGGTTGTGGAACAGAACCGACCTGTCACAATTATGTACCATACTCTTGCAGGATTATATTTTAGACACTTCCTCTCTTCCCTGTTCATTATTTTCGTCAATTTAAATTAGCTATCGTTCGTGTCTCAAAAATTTCATTGCACTCGTGCGTTGATGATTTGCCTGATTGCCTCTACTTAGGAATGGGCTCCATCGAGGACGTGCGCACTAATGTACGCAGGGAAAATGACAACAATTTTCCTTTTGCTAACACTTGTGCTTATGAGCTCGCACCTACGATTCATTCCACTTTTAGACATTGACTCTTTCTGTTGCTCCAAGCTTTCAATATCATTTCTCTTTTCTTTTGGTTGTTTTTCACCTTCCCCCTCTCTGATAACTAATCAATGTTGCATATATGACGTTATTATTCCACTGTTGTGTTATTTTACCGTGTAAGGGCAAGAGAACACGCCAAATATGCCAGCGTATTACACTGTACAATCCCGGTTTGACCGGTTTTTTGCTGAAGGAGGACGAAGCCAAAAAAAAAAAGGCAGCGAAATAACAAACCTCTTATTCGGTGGTTTGGTCGATAATACGCGCGGACATTTCATTCATTGCTCGTAAAATGTCCGCGCTATTATCTACCATTATAGTGCTAACACGAAAGGGTTTGTCAAAATGGGGGCGAAAGTTGAGTTGATAAATTCATTTTGAAACAGTACCTTTTCAGTTGCTTTTTTTGGCACCAGGTATTGTGCAAATCTTGTTCAGTTTATACAGCTGATTCAACTTAAGCTGGCCATTAGGTCTGACGAGTGAATCAACAATTGAATCTACTAGTCATTTGGGTTCACCCAGAGAGAAATAAAATATTTCACCTGTTCAAAAGTTCTTAAAAGGTCTAAGTTCGACAGAATTTTACATGGATCGACCTTCTTTTTAATATTACAGAGCCATTAGGATAAAACTGCAACACTTCAACAATATCGCTAACTGATCAAAGTGCCTCACTGGCACAATTTCCCTGACAAGTTAACTATTTTTAGCGACAACTTTATTTGGCGAATTTATTCATTTCATGAGAAGTCTCCAACTTAAAAAGTCCCTAAATTTCAAAAAAAAAAAAAAAATAAATAAATAAAGTCGTTCAAGCTAGGTTAAGTTGTACACGGTCGGGCGCTAAATCTTCAGTAATTGAAGTCGCTGAATTAAGTGTTCGCATGCAGAAAGAAGTTACATAAATATTATAATATTGTTTTTACCTTTTGCTGACCATGGCAACATTTCGTTGCTTAAAAACTGAAAGATCTAGAGTAGAACACAAAAAAGAATTAAGTTACTCGGCAGAGAAAACAGAAACTTGGGGAGGCACGAGAAAAGGCAGCGTAATTCTACTGCTGTTTCAAGTTTTCTACAGGTATTTACAGCAAGTACTTCGATTTTTACTATTGAAATACAGCAAAAATGCTATGTATTTCCTTCAGGAAATAACTCAGAGATATTTACCTTGTCTACATTGTTACAGTAAGCATGATTTTAACCACAGATCGGACAGTGCAGGCGTTTTCATTTTGTAAATGCCAATAAATTGCATTTACATCTATATAAACACAGTACAAGACGTTTTTCGTCTCGTGCATACGTTCGGCTTGTGTATATACATTTGTGTATTCATAAGTGGGAAGGTAAGCAAAACATGTAGAATGTATTGAGGTAAGAAACAATAGACGACCCGAATCAGCCCCCTGACTATGTATACCCACAAAATGTCTCCAATGATGCCCAAGCGCCACGGTGTGGCATGAATTTCGCGGATTTTCCCTCGATCTGCGAAAATTTGATCCCGCGAAAACAAACTGCTGCTAAAAAATAATCTGCAAAAATTTACTCCATGTATTTAAGTTCCTGAATTCCAGTTAATTTGAGCAATATTACGACCTTTCTCTTTACAATTGCAACATGACGCGTAGTCTCTGCGGTCTCTGGGAAAGTTGACAACCGTAGATGAGACCATTTCCTGCCAAAGAGCAAACCATAGTTTACTAGGTGTTTCTCCCAGTACATTATAAGGCATAGGAAATCACACCTTTCGGTAGCCTTGCGTTACAATCGACGACACACAACATGAGCAAAGTAAAACAGATAGGTCCCTTCTTTCTGAATACAAGTTTCGTACGTTAAATACCGAAGAGAAAATTGCCTGAAATCCGCGAAAATTTGTTTGCAGTGGTAAAGTAGCTTATTAAAGTATTAACATCCAAATTCGCGAAAATTCCCGCGAAACGCAAAAAATCGGCAATTCGCGAAATTTAACTCCCGCGAAAATTTCTTGCTACACGGTATCTTGGTTGGTCTGTTTTGATGTATTTCAGTTTATAGAAATTTGCCAGATTAAGATACATTTCAAATCTCAGTAAAACTACTACTTTACGCCTCTAGAATTTTCTAAGTTCGTTTCTTATGAGAGAGCTCATTTCGCAGGAGAACGCAGAGCAGAAAATTTTGGATTTATCAACTGAGTCGATAAGGTAAATTGGCCACCGTAAAGAGATTGAAAGCTGACTTTTCGAGCGTTAGCCCTTCGTCAGAGCAAATCAAGGAATTGTGGGTTGCACTTGGTTTATATAGGGAGTGGTGGAGCTACGCTATTGGTGGGAACATCAACGTGGAAAACAAGAATAAATTAATTGAATAAAAAGCGTTCGTTGATACCGTGGGGATTAAGTGTGCCGATTTGAAAAATGAATTTTTGTTCTAGATTTTTACGGCTTTCCGTGTTACCCTGGTGTAGGGAAAGGCCACAGATCACCATATGTTGACTAGAATGATTAGGGAGATTGAAATGTCGGGCGACTGGTTTGGATGTGTCCTTATGATCATTTGGCTAAATTTCTGAAAACAGGAAGCACTGTTCCAATCAAGTTCCTCGTTTTCTTTTGCTCTGAATAAATAATCAGCTAAAGTACATGTGGGGCCAGGTAGTATAAAACAGTTGTGATGTGAGTGGATTTCTCACGCTGTTGCGTTGATTCCTGAGGATTTCCTTGTTGTTATGATCATTAATTGACCTTTGGCTTGGACCTCCGCGAAGACGCGCGGGAAAATCCATTGGCAAACTACGAACGGTAGCGCGAAACCTCGTCTTAGCTTAAGGAACAGGTAATGAATAAGAATTTTTGTGACTTTCCAAAACAGTTCATCAGTAGCAAAAGGAATCAACGAAATATTTCTTTTGGGTTGCCGAAAACTATTATTAGCACCGAGTACTTGACCCAGACTTGATAAGATCTAGTATAACCGACAAATACACCAACGATATTGAAGAAGCGGCGATTCTTCTCCTCACGGAAACACTGTGAACATCCTTTTTATAATTAGTCAGTTCCCAGTATCTTCGTTGTACCATATTCACTCGAATATTTGTCAAAGGTGTCTCTGGGTTCCCATATCCTTCTCCTCCTCATCCTCCCGGTTCTGCTCCTCAATCTTCACAAAGCTAGCCTATCCACCAGCTTGACGAAGCTTGGCCTGAAGGCAGCTGAAATATATCCCCCCCCCCCCCACAAAAAAAAAAAGAAAAAAAAAACAACGACCAAAATACACTAACAACGAAAACAACGACAGCAACAATTACCACAATAAAAACCAAAAGTGAAGGCGTTACGAGGGAATGAGGGACGGAAAACGGCAGAACTGCATTCTGTTCCAAAATTTCTAGGGGCAGTTGCCTCAGTCGGTCATTTAAACAGCTCAATGATAACAAAAACAGAACTGTATTTAGTTATTTTTAAAAAACGAGGATTGTTATTATACTTTAAGACATTCCACCACTTCCTGCCCTCCAACAATGTTTATTTCCCCTTTTTTCTTTTTATGATCAGGGATCATTTCACGTCAGCCTGATCCTGATTACCGCTGATAACGCACCGTGTACTCTGATCTGGCATCCAGATGAAATCTACCTTTACCCTTTTGTTGAAATCAATCAACAACTTCGATTTCATATAAGGTACGTAGCTAACATTCCTATGAGTGTATAACTATAATCGTTCTAAATGAAGAACCATAGCCTTTCGCTTTCCAGTGTTTTCCCCCTCTTGTTTTCGATACGACTTGGCCTTTGAGATGAAACTACGTTCTAGAAAAGTTTTGTACTCAGGAGAGTATTGAGACTCGACTGACCATCGGGATGATTTTGCCTCCCCCAGTCTCATTGTTTTGAGTGTGTACGAACATCCATGCGGGACTGAATTCCACGAAGTTTGACACCCAAAACGCGATTTTACCAAGAATAACGTTGTTCGTTTCACATCACTTGATTTTTCCAGCCGGGTTGCTGATGTTTTTGGATCTGCCACAGCTTGTTCCTGTTGATAAAGGTGTTTTCTTTGTACTCACTGATGTGAGTCAGTAAGGAAGCAAAACATAAATGCCTGCAGGCAGTCTTAACTTACATACATAGGTGTACATTTTGACTATCTTGTAATGTAAATACAAAGTTCAACAGCACGCTGCTGACGAGATTTTGGAGATTTATGTGTGTGGCACTTTCATTCGCGCAAACCATACTGCTACGCTTATGCTGCTACACCATAATTCAGTTTACTTGTGATTGTTGTGATTGTTTACTTGTGATTGATGGTTCATTCTACCATTGTTGCACGTCAAGAAGGGGGGGGGAGAGGAGGTTAGTTCTTTGGGGAGAGTCAGTGCCCCAATAATTCTCAGAATGTTTCCACCTTTCTACGAACATGTTAGTTGTTAGTACGGAAGATATTTATCCAAGTGGAATCATCCTGAGGTGAGTCTAATTTCAATTTCATATGTTGTTAGTGAACTTACAGACATAAGTCAGTCAGAGCTCAAAGTCCCATTATGTAACCACTTCCGATTCTGAGAGGGCAATACTTCACCACACTGACCGCGGCGCTAATTTTAAATTGATCAAGAACGTGTTTGAAATACTTCGGTTGCTGCACATTGTAGTATATAGAGTCACATATGATGAAACGAGTAACCTCAGTTACAATTAGCTACTAACAGTGCTTTCTGTTACCTTCGTGTTGTAGCCTGCTCCATGCTTTTAGGTTTCGTTTGGATGAAAGAAAGGCCACTTACGAAGAAGGCGCATTGGGAGCAAAAACAGAAAGGCGACTCTGCTTCCTACTAACGTCCACCTTTCTTTAATATGGTATTTCACCTTTTGACTTTGCGCGCTTGTTGCGCCCGTTACATAAGTCGAACCCACGTCGACTTAAAACACATCTAGACAACCAAAGTAACAAAGCCATATCGTTACAACCGACTTAAGAGAGAGAACGCGAGAGACAGCGCGAGATGTTTTGTATTTAAAACAAATCCTTTGGTGAATATTTTACTTTCACTTTCCAAACTCAAAGAACTGTTGACTACCGGCAGTAATGTTCAATTCTTTTTTGCACCACTATGGTTCCTACACGAACTACTAAGTTAATAGTTGTGAGCACTTTTTTTTTATCGCACAAACGTCAACTGGAAATGAAGTTAATGTACAACCTCTGTTAAACTTCTGCCAACTTTGTTTTGAAGCATAATGTTTTAAACCTGTTTTCGACCTAAGCTCTCAAATTTGTTGTACTTCCGCTTTCAGTTTCTAATTTACCGCATAGCATGCCGGGTAAGGTCACTTGTTTTTCAGTCAGATTGACTCACTTAGCACGCATTAAGCTGTGTGAAATATAACAACTGAGAAGTGTTTTCAAAAGGCGGCTAATCCTACTTGGAAAAGTAACAATCTGACCATGAGATAAATATCCTGAAAGATTCTTCTGACTTACTCTTTAGGGCATTTGGAGAAGTGCGCCTTTGTTATCGTTTGGCTGTTACTTTCCGATGACCTTTGTCAGTAGTGGCTCTCCATAAGTAAATAAACTGCCGATAGCGGAGCAGATATTAACAATTCGGCTTTAGTAACCTGTTAACCACCATGAAATAAGAGAATCATACATGTGCGTGTCAAGTGAACTGGCCAAATAGCGGGAACCCAAGGGAAATTGGGAAGTTGAGCTCTTGATCGACTAGCTAACGTTGGCTCATGGGTAATTTTTGGGAGGGGAGTTCACTGAGGTAAGTAAGTGCAGGCGTTCTCCTCTCTTCCGCCTACACTTACGCTGCACAGCGGATCCATCTTAACATCAGGAGAAAGCCTCAGGGAATTTGCCAACTTCAACTTTTGAGATGTACGTTTCAACGATTTAGAGACATAAACTAAGGCTATATAACCTGCCAAACTGGCGGTATTGCCTTCGCGGGAAGGTAAAGTTTTGGTGGCGTAAGCCGCGTCATCGAGCACTTCGGGGCTTCACCACACTTGTCGCGGCTCCGCCGCTCAAATTTCCGGCAAACATTCCCGCCAGCAACGCAGGCTAAGGCTATATGGTCAACGTTTCCCTTGATGTCCTATGGCAGCAGAATATTTATTGCTTTTCTCATTAGAGGCGAGTCACGACTCGCTACCTCTTCTCATACAAGAAATCACAGTTCCTGAAAGAGAAAGTTATTTATAAAGTTAGATTATAAAGGGCTGATCAGTTTTTAGTAATTTATTATTTTTTTCAAGGTACAAACTAGATAAGTTGACTCACTTTTTAAAAGTGGAAATCCATTCCATCCTCTATTCTCTACTTTGCTTAGCTTCTCACACGCTTTCTGTTTATGCGGCCTGCAGTTCGAAACAGTTCAAGTTCTTAGGCATCTCTCATTCATTTGTAACTTCTGTTTCTACAAAACGCTTTTGTTATGGAGTTATCCAACCATACGCACTCTTATAAAAGTTGAACTGTGTATGTTTTGTCCTAGAGCCAAGACGTACCTCCACCCCACTAAAGGGACAAAACCCTGTGTGGTTCTCGATGCGTCCTGAATCTTCCTTGTTCGCATGCGCAGCTTTCACCAGTGAAAGCTCCCTAGGTAGTCAGCGCCATCCCACCGACATTTTTAATATGCAGTTCTTTAAGCGTTTCCAAAAACATGTCTTTATGCTGATGACTTTTGAGAAATGCAGGAAGATTTACAATTAGTGGTTTCCGTTGCAAATTGAAGTGCTGCGGATAAGGAACACTGGTTTATGGCGATCTCGTTAATTAGGCGTACTTTAAAAAGCGAATCACATATAAAATTTTAGCCATGAGTTTTGTACTGCCGTACCAAAAATGTTGGCACAACCGCTACAGAAGAAATTGAACGGCCAAAAGTGAATTTTCATTCGTAAAGACAACAGAGAGCCTCGAACATTAAAATCTTGGTCGCTGGTAAAACTAACCCCTTGACAGACGTCAGTGACGCATCCGTGACACGTACGTGAGGAGTACGTGCAGTGATGGTTTTCCCAAAATCTTGAATGGAATGAACGGAGTGCAATTATGAGTGCCAGGAGTCCTTTCTTCTTCTCTCCTCTCCCCCCTCCCTTCTCTTTTCTCTCTCGTATGGTTTTGGGGCTGTTTGGAGTCATGAAAACCTCAGTTTCGGTGAGCTTCCGGTGAAAACGGGCAAATCTTCAGGAAACACCTTTTCAAAAATCCATAAAAAAATAAAATATAGTAGGCAATATAAAAACTATGAGTGCCAGGAGTTCTTTTTTTTTCCTTCTCCCCTCTCTTCCCTCCCCTCTCTTTCCTCTCCCGTGCGGTTTTGAGGCTGTTCAGAGTCATAAAACCTCAGGCTCGGTGTTTTCGGTTTTTAAGGCTCTGGCGTTCGAGCGTTAGCCCATCGTCAGAGCAAATCAAGGAATTGTGGGTTGCACCTTGTTCTTAGCGGAGCCTGCGGGCAAAGCCCGCCAGCGGAGCTCCATTGCTAAGGAAATTTGGTAATCAGGAGGGAGTGATGAACTTGGGCCTGGGCACAAGCACCGGTATTGGCTAATGAAAAACCGAGGTGTCTGGCCATCGTGACGTCACATATAAATCTGCCCCGGAAATTCAAAGGAAAGTTAACAAATGGCTTCCTCGCAAATGTTTACAGTCCAGTTTCTCAAAAAGAACAGATCAAAACAATAAAAGAACGAAAGGTATGCTGCATGCTATAATATAAAAAATATTCTTGATGCAAATTGGTCCTCAAAACAAAATAACCAATTGGCGATAAGACTCAAAAGATTTCATGGACGCTTTGGTCGATCGATTGAAATCGTGATCAAGATCACCTTTCAGAAGCTGTATCTCACAAACCCTAAGATGTGTCGCTTGGAGGCAAAAACATAACTTTTATATGTATAAACTCTTTCCAATTTTAGGAGAATAAAATTGCGTAACAATTTCATTAAAATGATCAGTGGCTTTAAACATCATTAAAATGTGGAGAAGAAGACTCCAATACAAAGAAACGTTTACTGTGAATTCATGTGCTTGGTTCGAAGTTAATAATGGACCACAGTAATTCCTTACTTTGCTAAACTATCTTGTAAAAAACGACAAAGATGACAACATTTGCTGGAGGCGAGGCAAAACAGCTGACACGCCGGCTTTCCGGCCAAATTTGTGCTGATCTCTTATCGAATAATTATAAAAAACCACAGTCTATCTAAAACGCGAACTTTTTCAGGCTACTGGTGTTAAGGGTTAACAAGGCTCTCTCTTTACTAGAATGGTCCTCAGTTTGACTGTTTTAAAATTAATTAATCTTTGAAAATCAAATGACAGGACCAATTGAATTTATTTGCGAAACGGTCATCGTCAGTTGTGGATCAAGTAGACGGTCAAACTCTTGCTAAAACGCTATGCAACCTGGACAGCAACTGAATCTAGAGGAAACTGGAGGTATTGAGAATAAATCACTGAATCACTGATCCAAATGGTACTCAAATATATCTATTAGTTTTCATAAAAAAGTACAGAACCAGATCAGCGAAGACTTGTTTCCTCAGGCGCCCGCATAATTTGCGAGCTGATTCAGATTTTTATGTTGTTCTGCAAAAGTGTACTTTACACGGGTTAAATGAGGTGGCAAAAATTTACTAAGTTCGATTACTCTTTCCCTAGCAAGTAAATATCATTATTCTTTCCTATACAGAAGATGGAAGCAAATAATGTAAGAAAAGTTAACTTTTAAGTGCTAAACATACCCTTCTAGGTTCGACTGATCATTTTTTGGCAAATACTATACCACTTGTTTCAACTTGCGTACTTTTGTTAAACTATGGGCTAGTCCGTAGCCAAGTTTCAAGTTTCCCTGTGGTATAAAACTGAAATAAACACACTTTTTGGGACGCGGACAATAACAATTTTCCCGCATAATTCTTCGATCGCAGAGAGTAAACACGACTCTTAAAACATTATTTAACTGTGATTTTAACGCTAAGACAAAGAGCCACTTACCTATATCGAAAAAAGGGAAGACTAAAATTCCATTACCCAAGAAAACAAGCTTAGCTGAAAGCTTAATAGCACAAAAAATACGTTTGTAGCCCGAACTCTAACATAGTTGCCAGCGCCATTTTTGAAGACTCGGCAAACTCGCGCACTTTTCACGTCGTGACGTCACGATGGCCAGACACCTCGAACCAGCCGAGCGGCGAGTTCATCACTCCCTCCTGTTGGTAATCTATCGATCCGAAAAATTTTGGTTGTGACGTCAGCTACGTCCGTCCATCCGTCCGTCCGACCGTCCATACAGACTCTGGGGGAGGGGGAGGAAGTCCTAAGGCAACCCGACCGGGTGTGGAGAATGCCATCTTTTCTTGGCGGGAAATCGCGCGGTGCTTTTGGGCAACCGGCGTTTTTCTTGGCGGGAAATCGCATGACCATCGTCGCTTTTGAAAAAGAGGTTTCTTTAAAAAGCTTAAGACGGAATCCATCAGGAAATTGAGTAACCAGTGGACAAAAACCTTGTACCAGAATAATTTAAAGTTTATCGCATTCATTTTTACACTTTTTAAGAGCTATAGACGCAATTAGTTATCTGTAATAACACCAAAGACAATTTCTTACGGGAGCCCGTGAAATTAAATTTCAAATTTCACAGGAATTGTGTAAACACGGGTAAAATAGGTAAATTTTTATGCGTAAGACTTCATTTTGTGAAATTTGAAATTTATTTTCTCGGGCTCCTATAAGAAATTGTCTTTGGGGTTATTACAGATAACAACTTACAACCATAGCTCTCAAAAAATGTAAAAAAGAATGCGATATGCTTTAAATTATTCTGGTACAAGATTTTTGTCCACTGAAAATTAAATTTACTCAATTTCCTAATGGATTCCATCTTAAGTTTATTTAGCAAAACGATTGTTCGACGGTACAGTAGTTTTAAACTTGAGAAAGAAACATTTAATACCTATAATGGAAAGAAAAAGTTCAAAAGAATACTGGTAGTAGGCGAAAACTTCAAGTTAGAAAGCTGCCTTCAAAGGACCTCATCGCTTTGTTTTCTTCACGGCGGAGAGCTTGCCTTGTTCTGAAACACCACCGAGTAAGTGAAGTTTTTAAAGGGTTTAAGGTGCATGATTTTGAGTATTTATTACGGTCAAAGAAATTACATTTTGAAATTGAATTTATGTCATTAGAAATGTGTCATTTACTGTACTTTTGACTTCAAAAAATTATTAGAAAACAAGCTCAGATTTGTGACAGATGTAGTCTTAGAATATTTTGCCTTGCTGGAAGTGTAATGCGAATTGCATTTAAGTATAAACTTACGGGTTTTCGAATAAACTTTTTCAAAAATGATTTCTCTGCTTATTATTTTGTGTTTGTTTATTCATAACAGTAGGTCAAAGCACAGTCGCAAGGCAACTGCACAAGCATCACTTACGGCGAATAATTGCTTTCAATTTTAACTGTCGGATCGGTTTGTGCAATTGTCGATTTTCCGTCCTAGAACTTTTCAATAGTAAGCGAAGCAGTTGTCGGTTTAAGGCTATTTTATCCGAAAAGCTTCCGAAAGACAAGTTGTTTTGCGTTCCTCAAAGCGCCTAACTTTAAATGGGCTTACTTCGCATCCGCAAAACTTATGCCATAATTTAAAGCGTGTTTGGTGTTTGCTCGTTTTCAATCTTGATGGTATAAATTTTGACCAGACTAATAGGGGCAGTTCATGTTATTTGTTAACTGAACATCCGAACGCGATGAAGATAACCCATTTACTTCAGAATAAGTTTTATTTTGTTGTTGTACATGAGCGCCGTTTCAAGTTCATTCAAGCCAACAGCCAATAATCCAAGGAGATTTGACAAGCCTTGACAGTTAATGACAGGATTTGGAAACATTTAAAAAACCAAGCAAGACTGCTCCTGAGTAAAATATGTGGTCAGTTTGATGCCCGAAAAAAAAATTAAGCTGTGCTCAGCCTCTAGAACGACCTTTCGAGCTTGGTTTTACAGAACAGATCCTCAAAATCTTGGAGGACAATTCGGAACGCTTTCGGGCTTTTTGAGAAACACTTTTCGAAAGGGAACGAGCCAAAGAAAGCCCCGAAATATATTTCAGAGCGAAAAGTTTCAGGACTATTTTTGAGAAAAGAGCACCAGTTTATTCCTTGGAGGCTCCGCTTTTAGGCATGGCTAAATCTATTTATTAAAAACTGGACTAGGTATATTGGATTTCTAGCATTTTGATTGGCTCAACGGAGCTAGGCTATCAGCTCATATACCTGCTGCGACAAATATGGTCAATGAACACTCAACAACAAAGTGAGCTGAAAGTTTTTTCCTCGCGAGCAACCGGCGAGAAAAATGGACGAGAAAAATCACTTGCCAGCAAATTTAAATTAAGCAGAAATTCCAACAGCGTCACCAACAAGCATCACCAACAGCGTCGTCTAACAAAAGTCATAATTGTTTGAAGAAACTGTGCAGAAATAGAAATTTAATCATTAAGCGTTGTGTTTACAATCAATTTCTTTCATCGATCGTCACGTCGATCATTGAAATTGAACAAACGGTAGGTTTTATCAGAAAGGATTTCCACTTCAAAATATCAAGACAAGACATAAAATAAAACACAGTGAAATGGGGCAGGAGCATTTAATAAAAACTATCACACATTCATGGCAAGTCGGTGCGAAAATCATGAAGCAGTCTAAACAAGTAAGCCTACTAAAAAAAATACAGCTGCAAACTACCAAGAAGGAAGGAAGGGCGAGATTGTTTTTCGGCTTTAACACGCAAAATTGACACTGGTTTACCTGCACTTGTTGTAGCTCTGTGTTCCAACAGGTCCAAATGCTCAGATAGAAATCGGATGCCATGTAAACGGAGTTGAATCGCTTTTCCAGTTGTTTGAATGTTGTTTTTACCATTCCGTCCGCAACCTCTAAACCGAGAACAACTGTATTTTGCGCTTTGCGTTTAACAAACTATGATGGTGAATTCTAATGTTCCTCGCTACAGTAATCTTGCTTCTGAGCTGCATTGAAAATACCTCTTTAAGTTCAACTGTTCAAATTTGTTCTGTCTTCAGTTCGATCAAACTCGCACATGATGGCTCCGTTGTGCGAACAGATTACAAACTTGTTCAGTTCTACTCCAGCAGCAAATATGGTGAAATTGTACAGCTTCAATCCGCTTTGAACGATGATTACAACAATGTTCAGGAAAAATCAAACATGTACCATATTTCAGAGCCAATAATTATAAGATTTTTTCCAAAACTTGTGCTACTTTGTTCACTTTCGAGCAGTTTTCATTGATTCATTCAGCTTTGCAATGAAACGCTGCAGCACTTCGCAAGGTTTTGGCGCCTTTTTCGTTCAGTCATGTGATCGATTCTTGTTCGGCTTAAATTTCTTTTCTCATTTTTCCCTTTCTTTCTTGATTTTTTTTTTTTTAATAGTGGTTAAGTTTTTAATAAAACAATTATTCTACTCGGGCTTGCTGGATATCAAATGATTATAACCAACTCGGCGCTACGCGCCTCGTTGGTTATCTATCATTCGATATCCAGCGCGCCCTCGTAGAATAATTGTTAAATATTATAGAGAGTGGTGGAGCTACGCGATTGGTAGGAACATAGCAACGTGCATTTATTGTATAACCTGCACTTATGCAAAAAGATATACATTGGTGAAACAGGGAGGAGACTAAGCGACCGTTTCCGCGAACACCTACGGGACGTTGAAAGAAATGACAAGGACGCATCCAAACCAGTCGCCCGACATTTCAATCTCACTAATCATTCTAGCCAACACATGACGATCTGTGGCCTTTCCCTACACCAGGGTAACACGGAAAGCCGTAAAAATCTAGAACAAAAATTTATTTTTAAAATCGGCGCACTTAATCCCTACGCCAGTATCAACGAACACTTTTCATTCAACTAATTTATTCTTGTTTTTCACGTTGCCATGTTCCTACCAATAGCATAGCTCCACCACTCTCTATATAAACCAAGTGCGACCCACAATTCCTTGATTCGCTCTGACGAAGGGCTAACCCCCTTGCTTGTAGACAGAAAAACAGGCAGACAGACAGACATACAGACAGACAGACAGCCTTTTTTTTAGCATGCTTAACAGTAAAGCTCTGCTTCTTGTGGGGTCGTGCAAAATAATAAAAAATAATAAAAATTAGTAAAAACTAAAATTGTACTTAATACAAAGTGTATATATAGTAAAGCCGGTTCATTTAAACTTCTTCGTTAAAAATTCAAAACTAGGAACTAATTTCTTAAGGCAATTCAACATCAAGTCAATAAACTATATATACACCTTCGCACCCTTGATCTTATTTTAAAATCCCCTATATATAATTAAAAGCTGTACATCTAGGACTAGGGTATGTTGGACCAGCCGTATTTGATAATTTTCTTCCATTAGAAGCCCATTACGATGTGCTTCTCTTCCAATACAAATAATGGCCTACCGTTAGAGTATCACGAACAGGAAACAATAAAAGTCTAGTGACCGCCAGTTTACAGAGAAAATGCGTGAACTTGCTGAAGGTAAGTTCAACTCTTTACAGTAATCGTACTACTATTGTCTGTCTTATTTCAAGAAAGCCGGCTTAGTGAGAGTGATTTTTGGCTCCTACTTTAGATTCACTATCATACCAGATTCAATACGTTAGACTGCTGTTAAAGTTTCGGCTTGAGCGGAGGATCAAAGAGAGAATTGAAGTCCGAAAATTGTGAAGGGTATTATTGGAAGGGCAGTTTATCAATCTGTTGTAATTAATCTGTTCACTGAGGCCTCTCTATTCTGGTTCGTAGCGGAGACAGTTTCTTAAAAAATAGTGATTTCAGTTTTCTCAAAGTTTGCTACCCGATCGATCTATTGTTCGACTGCTAGCTCGCATTGCGATATTGTCATGCATTGGAGAGGTTCAATGGTGACAACCGCAAGGTTTTAAGTTTATTCGTTTTGTTTGCTGATCAGCTAGCAAAGTGAATTTGAGGCACCCTATGAACAATAACCTCTGTAAAATATGATGCCCGAAAACTTCAAAATCATTTTAAGCACATTCATCTGAGGCCACTAGGAAATTCGTGTAAAGAAAACATAACCTCCCGGTATAAAGCATCACTCAAGCGTTATATTCATATGCATCACTTTTAATTATTTATTTTGCTTAGTAACATGACGTCTTTATATATTCGAAGTATACGTGGTCCGTTATACTGCATTTAGAATGTTGAATTTTGGCTTGCGACTTGATTCCCAGCGGTATGACGCCTCTCGTGTCGTAGTTTTCTTTTCACTTTCGAAAGAATGACAGCTGGTACTTAATTTACGTCCTGTCATCCTTTTGTCCATGTAAAATCCTCGGTGGTTCATGTGGTTACTATATTGATGTGGTTGCAAAGAAGCCTCAGCCAACATTAGCACTCGGCTGCAACGCTGATAACAGAGCCCTATTAATAGGATCAACAGCAGTTTCTTTATCCAGTGGAGCCTTGAACACAGTGCTTTTTCCTGAGTGAGGTTAAGCCGGTTTCCTAGCAGATTTGGACCCCCCGGTCCAAATCCGCTAGCGAATATGGATCCCCGGGGGACCCAATCCGCTAACGGATTTGGACCCCCAATGTAATTGTAAAAACCCACACTGTTATTCGCATATAAAGTACCGAAATAATTTCACTTTTCAATCTTGGCGAAGAAACGTTTCATTTGGCTTTCAAAATACTGCAAACTTATTCATAAATAGAGGTAGAGTCAGAGGTAGAGTCTTTGGAAGGTATTTCGATGGATGGAGGACGGGGAAGTGGGACGGTGCCAGCGAATGGGTGCTTGCTTTAAATATAAAAAGGAAACCTTAAAAATAAGCAGGCGTATTTTTTAACAAAACAACAAGAGTTGGAACACCTTTTTGGAACCATAACAGTTCCTTGGTAACCATGACAGTAGACAATTGATAGTGACAGATGAAAGACTGTATTTCTTAAAATGGCAAATTGTGTCTCTATACCGCTGCCACCTTGTGTTCCACTCCTTTCGTTTAGGCCGAGTGTTACACATTTTGCATTGTTGCACAAATGTCAGCAATTTGTGGTACGTCAAGACAATATGAACAAAACTGAATGCAAGGCTGGCACTACGGCAAAGTGCTGATTTATTTAATGGCCAATATTCCTCAGGACCAGACCTATACTGAAGGAAAATTATATAACGGCTCCAAAAATTTGAATTTTAAAAATACACAAATGGTTAATGATTAACTAGTTTAGAAAAAACAAAACAAAATATATAAATAATAATAACAAAAAAAATGATAATAATGAAAAAAATTCTTAGATAACATGGTATACATATATTCGAGCCTAGATACATTCCTTTGACGATATTTTGTTGTTCTTGAGAACGCCATCACCATCTTTCGCTTTCGCGTATAAAGATAAACAGAATGTAGAGGAGAAGGTCAGTTCCATCTGGACATCGTAAAGAAATTCCGCAAACTGGTATTGTTTAGGGCTAAGTAAGGCACCATCCAATTGTCAGGTGCATGGTATATGTATGTGAGCCGTATCGATTACTGGCAAATAGCACAAAGGTAGAATTAACTTGCTTAATTTGATTTGAACTAACCATGAGCGTCTAACCAGAAAAGGATTTTCAATCGGTTGCAAGCTTGTTTGGCCATATGTTAGCTTCTTCTATTCCGGATTGAAAACGGTGTTTTCGCCCCGAAAACGGATACAATGTTCATCTGTCTCAACTATCTTTTTCGAATTGTTTACCTTCGACACTGAAACGCTATTTCGGCCCTAGAAACACTAAATGCATGGTGAAGGACTCAGAAATTTAGTTAGTTTCTAGAGGGAGCCCCAGGAATAACGACTTCGCTCACGAAATAACGACTTCTTTCTAAAGACGGCCCCAGGAATAACGACTTCGTGTCCCACCACGCACTACACCAAAATCGTCGTTCTTCTGTGCGGTGAGTAACGCCGAGGAGCTCGCTGAGGACCGTTTGACAAGAGCAACAAACACAGTATTTTGACGTCTACGTCGGACTAGTGCATAAGGAGCGTAAAGAGCAAACATCAATTTGTCTGCCATTTGGATTAATCACGTGGAAAGGGGACTGACAGAGACCACTGTTGTGACGTCAGCGTTTTCACCAGAAAGTTCCATTTTCGCCGTCCACACTAAATCACCCAGCTGGCGTGTTGATTTAACCACTTTGGAGAGCGTTTTCAAAACGTTCCAATTTCGGTGGCTGAAACTGCCGTTAAAGTGTGGATGGAAGATCAAACTGGAGATAAAAAAAAGAGTCGGCGTTTTTATAGGTGTCAGGGACATCTTATCAAAATTGTGTTGCCAGATTAAAAAAAAAAAAGAAAAGAAAAGAAAAGAAAAAAAAAAGGAACACTGGAATAGCAATCAGTAAAACAAAGATTAAGGGCCCTTTCAAATTCAAATAAATTAATAGACAAACAAAGAACTGAAATAAAATTTACCAAGGTCAACTATTTAGCATTCCCCTATGATAATAATTAATCATACACGCAATGGTCACTTATCAATCGTGGAATGCAGCAAATTCAAAGGTAAGGAATTGTAAAAGCCCGACTGCTTCGTATGTAAATTGTGTTTCTTACAGAGATGGTTTTGGTTAGTCATTCTTAATTATGCTTCTATTTGTGGATGGATTGTATCGACTGTGGACATGTTCTGGAACTGGTTCGACCGGCAGCCGGCAGTGGTTTCCGGCAGGTTTGCTTTTGCGCTTTTTTGGATTTTTCCAGTGCACATCCAACAGACCAAATTGAAGCTTTTTTCGTGTATTGAAAGATATGTAAAATGTGATGAACGTCACGCTTCGCCCGAGCTTGCTGTTTAATTTTACTCCGTCAGCTCCTGAGTGGTTGCGACATTGTCATGATGCAGTTAATGAAGCGTTTGTTTGGTGTTTCTGTGTTTTGAGAGAAAAGAAAAACTTCTATCAGTCAAAGCCTTAACTCATGCATTCAGCAGAATTACGTACACTGTAATAGTGTTCTGCTCATCAGTAGACCCCAGATACACGTTCCATTACCCCACAGCCTAAAACCGGGCTTGAATACCTGCATGTTAAAGTATTCAGTATGTCCGGGATTTATTTCTGTGCCACTGATTCCTGGAACAGCGTGAGCATATCAAACACATTTTACGCTATGACACCTCTTTGTGCTGTTCTGTGCACTGTTCATGATCCAGCAGCGAATTCTTCGCCTAAAATCACTGCATTGTTGAGCTATCCAGATGTTGTCTATCCTGGGTGCCAGAGGCTTTTCTTGCGCGGTTTCCGGTTAATTGCAGCTTAGATGTTGTCTAGCTCTTGTACAAACAAGGCAGTCGAAGCTGACAGCAATTTTACTTACAGAATTAGTGCCCATTGTTCTTTCTGTGAAGTCAGTGAACCGCAGCTCCGGCCGGCCACAGGAAACTGTGCCACACACGATGATTCCTGTTAGCTGTGACTGAATGTTCAGTGTTCCGTTCTTTTACTTTGGAGGAAAAAGAGCAAAAATGCGTTAGTGGTGATAGGAAAGATGAAAGGCAATGGAGAGACATGCTTCCACTCTTTTGCTACTGTCCAGTGCAACGGACTTGTCCTTCTCTTTACTCTACGGTACACTCACTTGTTATCTACTCTTCGTTTATCCATCACACCTTGAAAAAGAGAGACAACTGGGGACAAGCCAGCCCTTGGCCCTGATCTCGGGAAATAAGAGGTTAAAGAGAAGCCGACGTTTAAGTTAACGTCTGAGCAAAACAATGTAACAGAAACGTTCCAACGCCAGTTGGCCATATGCGAAAAGCAGTGTGATTGGTCAGAACTACACAATAGCGAGATTGAAATAGACCTTTTTGCTCGATTAATTGACTGGTTCAACCGCACGTTTTATTTATAACTATTAATGTAAAGTAACAATGAAATAATTTCACAGGGAGGAATCGTATCAACATGATTTTCAGGCAGGTCCTCCAATAAAAAATTACTGCAAAAAAGAAAAACTTTAAAAAGGTAAAAGCTAAAGTGATTAAAAAAAATACATGGCATGCCATAAGGAACTGCACAATAATTAGCAGGAGGGGCCGCAGTTGACTGAGAAGGGGTTACATGTGGGAAAAATCAGGTGATAGCCTTCTTCTAAACATCTCCCGATTCCTATATGTAGCAAGAAGCCTATTAATTAAGGTCTTTGTCATCAGGGCCTCGATGGAAGGATACGAAATATGGTACGTTCCTGATGTAAAGAGGAGAATTTCTCTTTTCGGTAAATGAAACTCTGCCAGCATTTGACGATAGCCCTCTCACGGTATACAGGCCAAAACCGCCGACAAAGTGATATCACTAGGTGCAAAACCGGTGCAAATGAACACCAGGTTAAAACTCAAGCCATTGAAGATAAGATAGCAGAATGTGAAGACAGTTCCTTTTCTGAAAACACCGGTAAACTTAGAACTTGACTTAGTTACCACCACAATTTTAACAGTCAGCCAAAGGCCATGGGACGGAACGATTGGCACTAAGTAGGATGTTGATCACTCCATTGAAGATCTGGACGGGATATCCGCCAAGTACTAGGCTACCTACAAGACTTGCTCAAAATCTAACCATAAGAAGCCAGAAAAGAGGAAAAGAACAAAAAAAGAAGGGAGAGAAGAGAAGGATTACAGCTTCAGATCACAGAAGGAAAAGGGCATGTGTTGTATTTAGGTTCCTGCGAGGGACACCTCTTCAAAGCGACTACGACCCAGAGATTTATGGGGTACTGCAACTGCAGACAATTGAAGAAGAACGTAGTTTTTGTTTACCTCAAATACGGACAAAGCTTGTTTGCGTGATCTGCTGCATTCCAATTATTTTTTCTTCTTCTTTTGCATCTAAGACGTTTCTAGGGAAAGAATAGCTAGTTATATCACAACGTGTTGAGATAGCTGTTCAGTTAAAAACATAAAAAGCTAAAAGAAAGTCAAGCCTATCAGTAAGTACTAAATAAATATTTTTGTAATTTGTTTGATTTACATTTAAGATTTAAGGTACTTTACACTCTCATTTCCCAAAGTAATATACTCACATTGTATAAGCCTCCCCCACCTCTAGAGTGACTTACTTTACTTTAATTCCCCCAATCCTTGCATTCATTTTACTTTATGCCCCCCCCCCCTCTGGGTTTTCGCCCTCCTCATGGCAAACCTGCCTTGAAATAGTATGACGTAGAACAATCATTTTGTGTGCCAACTGCATGCAAAAAATCGATACTTACTTTTAACCTATCCTATAGGTTCTTTAGTTGGCAGGTGGATTAAGCAGATTTAGATCGTGAATCGTGCGCTGCTACAATTATGCAAATTGCATATCCCGGGGAAAACCTTTTGTTTTCGGCAAAATGCAAACAAGCAGTATCTTAGCACAAACGAGCGGGGCGAGCGGGCCTACTAATTCGCAGAGATCGGCTACGATTGGTAGCACAGATGCCTAAAGGGGATATTCTGTGAATTTTTGGGGTGTGCCTCAAGGACTCTGAAACCCTTACTCTATACCAAGCCGTGTTCCGCTGCATTTTGCTTCTATTGCATATACTAAACCAAACTTTAAGTCTCTACACTATCCTAGAATCGCCCAGTGTCAATCCTATTAGTATTCTAGGCTAAGTTCTTCATACAACTGATCAGCTACCCAATAAACGATGCCCCACAGTACACGAAAGCTCTCTGATTTCTTTACACTTTTTCAAAATAGACTGCTTGAAACTCCAAACCCTTTACAACGGCAGATATCCATTTAGTATATATCTGGTAGTATCTCCCGGGCACTGATCTCAGCGACTCAGTTGTTACAAAACGAGACACCGATCTCAAACCACCGGCAAAGGTCCATAACTGTTTTAATAATTCAAATCACTCAAATTTTGATGTCGACGTTTCCGATGCATGTGGGACATCTTTGACATTTACGGACTTCACCCGGGGACTTCAGCTTGAGCTTCAGCTTTGAGTGGTGCCTTTCGCCATCCACTTAACATGGATAAGCTGAGAGAAAACGTTATGACACAAGCACCTCTGGTTGAAAGATCGCACCGGTTTTATCATCTTTGCTTGGAACTGCGCAAAAGAAACAAGAGAAGTGCTCTATGCGTTTGAGAATGAGAGGAAGTAGTCTACGCAATATGACATTACACAAGACTTGCCCTCATGTATTGTATATGTATATTGACAGTATAAACAACAGCAACCTGAGTTAAAAAGTAGTACTAAGGATCGTGAAAGATAAACGAATTTTCGATTCCTGAATGAAACAGAACTACTCCTCACAGAAGCATCAGTGGAAACGTTAGGAGAATGAAGAACGTGACCGAATTATATATGCTAAGCTATAAGTGAAACCTGCCAGTAACCTCTGATCTCTATATTGATTTCTACAATAAATGCAACCCAATATAGTACGTATCACTTTGCGGACTGAGAGATGGATGACGGGGGGTGGATGGGGGGGGGGGAGGAGTGGGAGGGGGAGTCTACTTGTCATGCTGCAAAGAGAGGACATTGTCTTTAGCAAAAACAATCCAACAATTACGTCACTCGTATTAGGATAAAAGTTCGGATTGGGAGAGATGGGATGGTGAGAAAGGACATCCTTTTAATCCCACGACTCAGTTAAGCCCACTCAATCAAAATTGATATGACATATAGTCCCCCTCCGACTTGGTTTTTTGAGAGGATTTCGTCATCGCGTCGGGGATTCCCCTAGGACGGCTTTAACAATAGAAATAAGGATTACTTACAAAAAAGTAACCAATGAACACGAGTTGCGTGGGAGTGTGCGTCACTTGCAAATATAAGTTGATATGGAAATTTTTTGTAAGAACAAGCCTGACTGGTTTGCAATATGGCCGGCGTCCGTCGGGGCGAGGTACTGCGAAATTGCATGACATCTTCTTGATTTACGAAGAAAAGGAGTAAAATGCAATGGAGACGCTAATTTTTTATCGCGAACGAGAAGAAAAGAAACTGTAAAGCAGTCTGCCAGTGTACGTGGTTGGATGATTTGCAAGGTGACTGATGCGGACCATGTACCTTAATACGACCGTGCGACGATTTCCTATTAAGTAACGACGAAGTTTTCAAAAAATGTAGCTCACTAGTGGCAATACTGCAAGTCTCTGCAGAAATACTATGTCAGTTCGAGTCACTGGATTTCTGGGTGTCTGGACTCACTCAGTGGTTAGATCAAGTTTTACTGGAGTGAAATCTTAGAAAAAGAACACACTGAATTTCGCATAAAACTGGATGGCGTGTGAAAACAAGAAAAAGCAACCCGAACCAGATGAGTCTTTCTTAGCTGACTTAACACGTTTTCTGGACAAAATGCCCTGTCTTTGTTTCAACAGTCTGTTACTCGTGAAGAAATGGCTCTCAATGCTGTTTGAGGTAAGAAACTTGCTGACAGTGTATGGTTTCGATCTCTATGGTTGGTTTGATTGTGTAAAGATAAATCAAATCTCCTTCCTCCCAGCCGAGATCCATTTGTTTCTGACAACTACTTGCATAGAGTTTTATAGCCATGCATATGGATACTTCTAGCACTCAGTTAAACGACTAATGACATATTTAGTTCATGTAAAAATTTGTGGAACCTACTCGAAGTACTTAAATACGTAAGCACACAAGAGGCAATTTACCACGCAACTACGTAAAATAGGAAAATATGGAACTTTGATAATCAGAGGGCAACCACTCCTTGTCAGCCGGCTAGAAATAGATAGAAATTATCATTAAAGGAAAACCGAAACCCTGAAGACATTCTCGTGGTTTCCTTGAGGAAACCAAAAGTATTTAGCCAATTTACCGTGATCTTTCATGTATAAAAAGCATTCCGTGCAATAATGTGCATGTGTATGTAGTTTCAAAGGCCACGTGCACCAAATTACTGTTGGTCCACTTTTTGTTAAGAATAATTTTCTTATTAAACTGGTAAGTCGAGTTTCTCTTGCGAAGTTTTAACGCTATTGCTACTTTATTTAAGAGCACATAAAGCACATTAATTCGTATGGTTGGTTGGCTATGCCGACGTTCTTCATTGAACTGTAGATGTTAGTCGTAGAACAGTGCCGAGTGGAAATCCGGACGAAAATTGCCAAATACCCAACAACATTTCCACAGAGATACGAAAGGATAACAAGTTTAACCTGCCTGGCGTTTCTTTCAAAAGTTTCGTTTTTGTTTCTGAACCTTTTTACTGTTCTCCATCTGCTCGAGGGTGTAGATAGGTGTAGTACTTGTCATTGTCGATTGAAAGGACTAACCCTATTATTCTACTAAACCGAATGAATAAGCCGCGTTACCAAGGCAACAAATGTTGTCCCTCGATAAGTGCAATTTGAACTACTGAAGCAACGGTCAGAAATAAGGAAATAGATGTGGGAAGAGCATGCATTTCACTGTGTGTGTATGGAAGATTATTGTAAGTACGTAGTAGGTCCTCGTTTTCTGTTATTATTTTGTTCCGTTAATTTTTTACACGTCTCGAAAATTTCGAGATTTCGGGATTAAAACTTATTTGTTCGCTGCGTGGAAAGCGTCTCAAAAAAAACGTGGCCCCTTTTCTCATTTGTCATTTACGTCTTTCCACTTTGATCGTTCGATTTTTTTCAGAATTTAGAAAACAAAACCGTTATATCACTGAAGTTCATTAAACACGATTAAAACTCACTCAGAGACAGTATTAAGAGGCATTCCGTGTAAAAACCGACCGGTCGATTTTCGATGGAAAATAGATTTCTTTCATTTTCTGTGCAGAAGTGCAACATTATAAGTAAAGTACAAAAATCGCATTTGTTTGGCTTCATTTGGTTTTCTACCTGTTTTAGGCCGATAGTTCCGATGCGACCTCTGAACAAGGAAATCCTTCGACCGGAACCCCGATTTTAACACTAAACTCGAGATAGCATAAAACAACACAGAGTTGCCAAAAGCAGCTTATATTTACTCCATACCTTAAATAGGCCATATTTATTATTTTCACTGCTAAAGTAACTTATTCTGTCTTGTAGGAATTTTGTTAGAATTTTTTTAGTACACCGACCTACAGACATCACGAACGCCATTGATAAGGTGCCTCCATTAAAATCAACATTTCTTAAAAGTGGGACCTGCCCTACAGCTCATTCTCTGATCAGACAATAGATCAAGGTCTGGTCTAAAAGTAACTATAATAAAATTTGTCGGCACTCATCATATGGTTATGGAAAAACCTAAACAAAATTAACAAAAACTGCAACATTCACAACTTGACTTAATATGACTCGGTCAATTCAAAGACATTTTGATTTACCTACATTACAACTGAAAGCATTTTAAACCCAAGGCGTATTCAAAAATAGACCATAGAACAGTTTTCGAGCATAACTGGATCAATTTTACCTGAATTACCTCGGAATTCTTCCGAGCTTTTCGAAGTTCACATCGATGAGCGTTAACGGCCAGTTTGTTGTCACGCAATACTCTACATGTGGTACAGCAGCATACGGATTGCCGCTTGAAAAGGCCAAAAGTTCATTGACATGGAGTCATGGAAGACATAAATACAATAACCTTGTCTTCGCCAGCGTTTTTTCCAGAGTACTGCGTTCAGTAAGTGAGGTCCAAGATGACTGCTGTGTACGGAAGCCAAAGTACTCCTCGAGTGTTGATCGTTGTTTCGACACTTAAAGCAAAACACCAAACGCTATTCTTCCTTCATTGGCTGTTACAACGGTCTACAAAAAAAGAAAACCATTCTAACAATACAAACAGTTAAGTACTTTGAACAAATTGGCCACTTTACCTTCGTGCAATCGGTGAAAATCCCTCACGTGCAACGACTGTTTCAATTGAGAAAAGCAAGTATGTTCATGTTATGTATAGACCGCTGACCATAAGTACTGAGATAAAATTGGCAGCCGCATTTTGGGCGGGATTTGGACGCAGTGAAATCATACTTTTGGCCTATTGTCCAAAGTTAAACATGTTAACAAGATTATTCCATTTCTTATTGCTGCAAAACCAGTCCGGCCTGTCGAATTTCTTCGGGGATAAAGACGTAAAACGTTTATAATAATCACGCAGGGAAACAAAAGATTTGTAAATATGTTGTATACTCTTCTCTACTGTGAACCACTAAACCTCAGCGGTGTTTCTCGCAAAGCGGCGTGCTCCAACTTACCTTACACGTAGACGTCTGCTCCCCAAACTGTAATGAGCCTGCATGAGCAGGAGCCCTAGCCTCATGGGGTAGTAGTGGAGATCAGACTATACACATAGAGGTTTCTTGAATTAAAATCGTGACCAGAACGTTTGGTACACTAAGGATTAAATCTATTACAACGTCAACAAAATATACTGCCTCCCCTCTCCTTGAACAAGGAATCCAACACATCTCGGATAACTTGTACAGTTTCGTACTTCAGCATTGTTTAGGAGGTGCGGGGAAAGGCTTCTCCTAGTTCCTTTGGGGGTGCTATGTTATAACCTATTTTTACATTGATTACGAAGAGGATACCAAAAAGTGAAGTTTATCTAAACTAATTGGCCACGGTCAGTGACGGTTGTACCTTTGTAGTGGGAAATATTGATGTCCCTTTTTTTCGGTGGTAGTTTTGGAAGATGACAGATGGGATCTTGACGACAAGAGATGACCTAAACAGTTTTGCTGCAAGCTGCTATGGCATAATGTTCATGCAGCTAGATTTTGTTTGCAATTATAAGGTCTTTAACCAGGTCGGTCAAGTCCTCCCCTTTCGCCTTATCTTAACGATACACTAACGTCAGCTCCGTTTTCTCGGTCACATATTGAGGAAACCAGACAAGAAGCCGATTAATAAGTTCCCGCCACAAACCAGCCATTTCATAAGAACAAGATGGTCGGACACCCGAAGGCCATGTCTGTCCATTATATAGGGTCCTAAACAAAGAGTTTCTTCCATCACCCAAAACAATAAGGAGGGCCACCCAACACCAGGGACAGTGGCATCGTCCCGTGGCTGACGGCAGTTTTGCGGTCGGCTGAGTAGTAGTAGACAGGTTTGAGGCCCAACGCTCCACGAAAGTGCGCGAGAGAAATCGAAAGCTGAATTGTTAGTCAGGGCACCTCTTCTTTCGCCTAGCGCGTATTTGAGGGAGATTTCATTTCCGAATCCCGCGTCTACGCCTCTCTGCCGTCAAGTGAGAGAAATATCATCGCCCTTGACCCTTTGAGACCGGTTGCAAAAAATGCATAAGTAGTCTCAATGTATTCCACGAACGAATTTGTCATAGCGTTAAGTAGTCTCAGTGTATTCCACGAACGAATTTGTCATAGCGCAAATTTGTCTCAAATCAACTGCCTCCCTTTTATGGATACAAACATGGTTATTTTAACAGCCTGGATTCAGCTACTGAGAGTGCAGGCAAAGTTTCTGGAGCGGCCACTTTATAACTAATTGATATCGCTGCGAAACCTCTGCATGGTTTCAGTCTTGTTTAAGCTAGCTAATAGAACAGCTATTTTTGTTTCAAATTCAGCTATTTTTATTTCAAATTGTCATTCCCACGGCGAGTTTTAAGTTGTAGAAATTTGACGCGTTTTTGGTGCTCTTTCCTTATTCACTTTTCCTGCTCTCTCGCAGCCTGGAACAGGTTACGAACAGTGCAGTTTGTTGACTGTCTTCCATCAGTACCACCATTAATGACCAGCTAATAATAGCTCGTTGCCTTCGTTTCAGTACCTTTGAATTGCAGATCCTACTAGGCAAAAGATTGTATCCTATGGCTCCGAAAGGTCACAATTCAGATCTTTACTCCAATTCTTCCGAAGCTCTAACTGATGTGTCTACTGTATAAACTCCCTACCTACTTCACCTTATCTGAGGAAAATTCTTGTTTCTTGGGTTTCTGGCAGATACCACGCAGCTCTTAACAACCTCTAATTTCATTGGACCTTGGTATCACGCAGTTCTATTGTTTTCATTGCTAGGGTCCATTGTTGTTTCTGGTGAAGCCTAAGAGAAACACCAGGGAAGAACTGCTACTCGGACAGGAAGGTAGTGGATAGGGAGGGGGAGGGGGCATGCCACAAAACGTGGCCTCAAGGGGGATGTTCACATGACAAACAAGTGAACACAGCTATGGACATCTGCAATACTTGAATAAAGCAGTTTGATCGACAAATAGCCTTTCCGAAAAAATGGCAGCCATCTTGCTAGCCTGCGAGCAAGCTCTCGCAGGCTATCATCCCGCTTATGCAAATTTGTTTATTAAAAAGGGGGCTGGGGCTGACCAAAATAATCCTGTTTCCCCACTTCCCCTTCAAGATATAAAATGTCCCCTGAACTTTATTAGGGGTAAATGCGTCCGCGCGCCCTACTAATGTCTGGACAGCGGACTTAACAATAACATTACTCGCTTGAGTATCTACAGTCGTTCGTTGCGCACATGGGGAATTTTCGCCGATTGTACGAAGGTAAAGTGGCCAATTTGTTCAAAGTACTTAACTGTTTGTATTGTTAGAATGGTTTTCTTTTTTTGTAGACCGTTGTAACAACCACTGAAGGAAGAATAGCGTTTGGTGTTTTGCTTTAAGTGTCGAAACAACCATCAACACTCGAGGAGTACTTTGGCTTCCGTACACAGCAGTCATCTTGGACCTCACTTACTGAACGCAGTGCTCTGGAAAAAAAGCTGGCGAAGACATGGTTATTGTATTTATGTCTTCCATGACTCCATGTCAATGAACTTTTGGCCTTTTCAAGCGGCAATCCGTATACTGCTGTACCACATGTAGAGTATTGCGTGACAACAAACTGGCCGTTAACGCTCATCGATGTGAACTTCGAAAAGCTCGGAAGAATTCCGAGGTAATTCAGGTAAAATTGATCCAGTTATGCTCGAAAACTGTTCTATGGTCTATTTTTGAATACGCCTTGGGTTTAAAATGCTTTCAGTTGTAATGTAGGTAAATCAAAATGTCTTTGAATTGACCGAGTCATATTAAGTCAATTTGTGAATGTTGCAGTTTTTGTTAATTTTGTTTAGGTTTTTCCATAACCATATGATGAGTGCCGACAAATTTTATTATAGTTACTTTTAGACCAGACCTTGATCTATTGTCTGATCAGAGAATGAGCTGTAGGTCAGGTCCCACTTTTAAGAAATGTTGATTTTAATGGAGGCACCTTATCAATGGCGTTCGTGATGTCTGTAGGTCGGTGTACTAAAAAAATTCTAACAAAATTCCTACAAGACAGAATAAGTTACTTTAGCAGTGAAAATAATAAACATGGCCTATTTAAGGTATGGAGTAAATATAAGCTGCTTTTGGCAACTCTGTGTTGTTTTATGCTATCTCGAGTTTAGTGTTAAAATCGGGGTTCCGGTCGAAGGATTTCCTTGTTCAGAGGTCGCATCGGAACTACCGGCCTAAAACAGGTAGAAAATCAAATGAAGCCAAACAAATGCGATTTTTGTACTTTACTTATAATGTTGTACTTCTGCACAGAAAATGAAAGAAATCTATTTTCCATCGAAAATCGACCGGTCGGTTTTTACACGGAATGCCTCTTAATTAAGAATATGAGCGAATACAAACGTAGTCTTAATTCATGTGGTAATGTGTGTGCATACGGTTTTCCGACTTTTGTTTGGCCCAAACAAATTTAATTAAACGGTTGAAATGGTAAGCATGGTCACCAGTCAAAGGGTTAAAACAAGTAGCAAAAGAAATCGTTCACTCGCTGTTGCTCAAAGCCTAATAAAACTTGTTTTGTTTGTTAGTTTGTTTCTAATGCTTGCTTGCTTACTTTTAGGAACTTAAAGCAGGACACATCAGCTAGGTAAACTAATCAAACCAAAAATGGTATATGTAAAAGTGTATAAGTAATCACTAACTCATTTTGCAGCCGTTTTGAGTAGTATTACCACTCTATAATTATTATTACTATTATTATTATTATTATTATTATTTAAAATTTTTCTTGACATATTTTTATTGTTGTTACTATTTTTTATTGCTATTGTTATTGTTGTTGTTAGTAGAAGTAGTAATATATAGTAGTAGTAGTAGTAGTAGTAGTAGTAGTAGTAGAAGTAGTAGTAGTAGTAGTAGTAGTAGTAGTAGTAGTAGTAGTAGTAGTAGTAGTAGTAGTAGCAGTAGTAGTAGTAGTAGTAGTAGTAGTAGTAGTAGTAGTAGTAGTAGTAGAAGTAGTAGTAGTAGTACTAGTAAATTGCTTTATTTGCATGACCACAAGATTTTACAGGATTGCAAAAGCATAGTATAGTAATTAATAATAAAACAGGGCTAATAGTACTCTAAAATTACACTAATAAACTTAAGTTACATCACTTTCACTTGATAATAACAATGTATCACGTATATTCATGCATGAGGAAATAAACTTCATTACTAGTTTATTTACATGATAGTCGTTAGAATTCATGAGAAGTTTTATGCTTTCTGAGGTTGATTTCAGGTATTATTTCATTGATTCGATTTGAGAATGTCTGCCTCTGCAAAGAGTATTTGCAAATTGAAACAAGAAATGAGTTTCGTTTTCTACTTGACTTGACTTACACAATGGGCATAATCTACTTTCTCTGGGCATATAATCGGTCTGATATCGACCTAGTTCAATCATAAGTTTTTGTTTACTTATTTTAAACTTCACTAAATTTCGTCTTTCATTAAAATTTCTTAGCTGGTGTAGATAATCAGTTGTAGAGTATTCATCTTTAAGAACTTTATAAAACTCTTATTTCTTTGAATATTTAAGGCTGTGTCGCCAGAAGAATATATATTTCTCTTACATATTAGTTGTTTATCGTCTAATTCTATCGATAGAGTTTCCTTGCCCGTATAGCTAGACAAAACGTTTTACCGAGGCAAACGTTTGATCAATGAGCATTTTCACCGATTGCAGTAAGAATCCCATGAGCACAAAACAAGATTCGGTATTCTTAAGCTGGCAGAAAAAACCCACGAGAAGTGTCCGATGCCCTAAAATTAAATTTCAAAGATCACATTATCACAATTGGTAAACGGATAAATAAAATTTAGACAAAACTCGAACCGACGAAACTGCTTCGAAGTGTCTTAGGTAGTTGCGGGTCTGCTTAATCCGCCTGAAGAACATCTCTGAGTCAAGAAAGACTGATGCATATGGCACTCTTTCTTTCCTCAGTAAGGTACTGTTTAAATGACTCAAACAAATGTAACACATCAATATTAGACTGTTGCCGAAAAATGGCGATGAACGGACGATCCCAGTTTGTAGGGCTTTCGGGTTTCGTGTGCATGTACGTGTGTGTGTGTGTGTGTGGGGGCTTCTATTGCATACACTAAACTCTACACTATCCTAGAATCGCCTAGTGTCAATCTCTATTAGTATTCTAGACATAAGTTCTTCATACAACTGATCAGTTACCCAATAAACGATGCCCCTTAGTAGGCCAAAGCTCTCTGATTTCTTTACCCTTTTTCAAACTATAGACTGCTTGGAACTCCAAACCCTTGACAACGGCACATATCCATTTAGCATATATCTTGTAGTATCTCCCGGGCACTGATCTCAGCGACTCAGTTGTTACAAAACGAGACACCGATCTCAAACCACCGGCAAAGGTCCATAACTGTTTTAATAATTCAAATCACTCAAATTTTGATGTCGACGTTTCCGATGCATGTGGGACATCTTTGACATTTAGGGACTTCACCCGGGGACTTCAGCTTGAGCTTCAGCTTTGAGTGGTGCCTTTCGCCATCCACTTAACATGGATAAGCTGAGAGAAAACGTTATGACACAAGCACCTCTGGTTGAAAGATCGTACCGGTTTTATCATCTTTGCTTGGAACTGCGCAAAAGAAACAAGAGAAGTGCTCTATGCGTTTGAGAATGAGAGGAAGTAGTCTACGCAATATGACATTACACAAGACTTGTCCTCATGTATTGTATATGTATATTGACAGTATAAACAACAGCAACCTGAGTTAAAAAGTAGTACTAAGGATCGTGAAAGATAAACGAATTTTCGATTCCTGAATGAAACAGAACTACTCCTCACAGAAGCATCAGTGGAAACGTTAGGAGAATGAAGAACGTGACCGAATTATATATGCTAAGCTATAAGTGAAACCTGTCAGTAACCTCTGATCTCTATATTGAGTTCTACAATAAATGCAACCCAATATAGTACATATCACTTTGCGGACTGAGAGGTGGATGACGGGGGGTGGATGGGGGGGGGAGGAGTGGGAGGGGGAGTCTACTTGTCATGCTGCAAAGAGAGGACATTGTCTTTAGCAAAAACAATCCAACAATTACGTCACTCGTATTAGGATAAAAGTTCGGATTGGGAGAGATGGGATGGTGAGAAAGGACATCCTTTTAATCCCACGACTCAGTTAAGCCCACTCAATCAAAATTGATATGACATATAGTCCCCCTCCGACTTGGTTTTTTGAGAGGATTTCGTCATCGCGTCGGGGATTCCCCTAGGACGGCTTTAACAATAGAAATAAGGATTACTTACAAAAAAGTAACCAATGAACACGAGTTGCGTGGGAGTGTGCGTCACTTGCAAATATAAGTTGATATGGAAATTTTTTGTAAGAACAAGCCTGACTGGTTTGCAATATGGCCGGCGTCCGTCGGGGCGAGGTACTGCGAAATTGCATGACATCTTCTTGATTTACGAAGAAAAGGAGTAAAATGCAATGGAGACGCTAATTTTTTATCGCGAACGAGAAGAAAAGAAACTGTAAAGCAGTCTGCCAGTGTACGTGGTTGGATGATTTGCAAGGTGACTGATGCGGACCATGTACCTTAATACGACCGTGCGACGATTTCCTATTAAGTAACGACGAAGTTTTCAAAAAATGTAGCTCACTAGTGGCAATACTGCAAGTCTCTGCAGAAATACTATGTCAGTTCGAGTCACTGGATTTCTGGGTGTCTGGACTCACTCAGTGGTTAGATCAAGTTTTACTGGAGTGAAATCTTAGAAAAAGAACACACTGAATTTCGCATAAAACTGGATGGCGTGTGAAAACAAGAAAAAGCAACCCGAACCAGATGAGTCTTTCTTAGCTGACTTAACACGTTTTCTGGACAAAATGCCCTGTCTTTGTTTCAACAGTCTGTTACTCGTGAAGAAATGGCTCTCAATGCTGTTTGAGGTAAGAAACTTGCTGACAGTGTATGGTTTCGATCTCTATGGTTGGTTTGATTGTGTAAAGATAAATCAAATCTCCTTCCTCCCAGCCGAGATCCATTTGTTTCTGACAACTACTTGCATAGAGTTTTATAGCCATGCATATGGATACTTCTAGCACTCAGTTAAACGACTAATGACATATTTAGTTCATGTAAAAATTTGTGGAACCTACTCGAAGTACTTAAATACGTAAGCACACAAGAGGCAATTTACCACGCAACTACGTAAAATAGGAAAATATGGAACTTTGATAATCAGAGGGCAACCACTCCTTGTCAGCCGGCTAGAAATAGATAGAAATTATCATTAAAGGAAAACCGAAACCCTGAAGACATTCTCGTGGTTTCCTTGAGGAAACCAAAAGTATTTAGCCAATTTACCGTGATCTTTCATGTATAAAAAGCATTCCGTGCAATAATGTGCATGTGTATGTAGTTTCAAAGGCCACGTGCACCAAATTACTGTTGGTCCACTTTTTGTTAAGAATAATTTTCTTATTAAACTGGTAAGTCGAGTTTCTCTTGCGAAGTTTTAACGCTATTGCTACTTTATTTAAGAGCACATAAAGCACATTAATTCGTATGGTTGGTTGGCTATGCCGACGTTCTTCATTGAACTGTAGATGTTAGTCGTAGAACAGTGCCGAGTGGAAATCCGGACGAAAATTGCCAAATACCCAACAACATTTCCACAGAGATACGAAAGGATAACAAGTTTAACCTGCCTGGCGTTTCTTTCAAAAGTTTCGTTTTTGTTTCTGAACCTTTTTACTGTTCTCCATCTGCTCGAGGGTGTAGATAGGTGTAGTACTTGTCATTGTCGATTGAAAGGACTAACCCTATTATTCTACTAAACCGAATGAATAAGCCGCGTTACCAAGGCAACAAATGTTGTCCCTCGATAAGTGCAATTTGAACTACTGAAGCAACGGTCAGAAATAAGGAAATAGATGTGGGAAGAGCATGCATTTCACTGTGTGTGTATGGAAGATTATTGTAAGTACGTAGTAGGTCCTCGTTTTCTGTTATTATTTTGTTCCGTTAATTTTTTACACGTCTCGAAAATTTCGAGATTTCGGGATTAAAACTTATTTGTTCGCTGCGTGGAAAGCGTCTCAAAAAAAACGTGGCCCCTTTTCTCATTTGTCATTTACGTCTTTCCACTTTGATCGTTCGATTTTTTTCAGAATTTAGAAAACAAAACCGTTATATCACTGAAGTTCATTAAACACGATTAAAACTCACTCAGAGACAGTATTAATTAAGAATATGAGCGAATACAAACGTAGTCTTAATTCATGTGGTAATGTGTGTGCATACGGTTTTCCGACTTTTGTTTGGCCCAAACAAATTTAATTAAACGGTTGAAATGGTAAGCATGGTCACCAGTCAAAGGGTTAAAACAAGTAGCAAAAGAAATCGTTCACTCGCTGTTGCTCAAAGCCTAATAAAACTTGTTTTGTTTGTTAGTTTGTTTCTAATGCTTGCTTGCTTACTTTTAGGAACTTAAAGCAGGACACATCAGCTAGGTAAACTAATCAAACCAAAAATGGTATATGTAAAAGTGTATAAGTAATCACTAACTCATTTTGCAGCCGTTTTGAGTAGTATTACCACTCTATAATTATTATTACTATTATTATTATTATTATTATTATTATTTAAAATTTTTCTTGACATATTTTTATTGTTGTTACTATTTTTTATTGCTATTGTTATTGTTGTTGTTAGTAGAAGTAGTAATATATAGTAGTAGTAGTAGTAGTAGTAGTAGTAGTAGTAGAAGTAGTAGTAGTAGTAGTAGTAGTAGTAGTAGTAGCAGTAGCAGTAGTAGTAGTAGTAGTAGTAGTAGTAGTAGTAGTAGTAGTAGTAGTAGAAGTAGTAGTAGTAGTACTAGTAAATTGCTTTATTTGCATGACCACAAGATTTTACAGGATTGCAAAAGCATAGTATAGTAATTAATAATAAAACAGGGCTAATAGTACTCTAAAATTACACTAATAAACTTAAGTTACATCACTTTCACTTGATAATAACAATGTATCACGTATATTCATGCATGAGGAAATAAACTTCATTACTAGTTTATTTACATGATAGTCGTTAGAATTCATGAGAAGTTTTATGCTTTCTGAGGTTGATTTCAGGTATTATTTCATTGATTCGATTTGAGAATGTCTGCCTCTGCAAAGAGTATTTGCAAATTGAAACAAGAAATGAGTTTCGTTTTCTACTTGATTTGACTTACACAATGGGCATAATCTACTTTCTCTGGGCATATAATCGGTCTGATATCGACCTAGTTCAATCATAAGTTTTTGTTTACTTATTTTAAACTTCACTAAATTTCGTCTTTCATTAAAATTTCTTAGCTGGTGTAGATAATCAGTTGTAGAGTATTCATCTTTAAGAACTTTATAAAACTCTTATTTCTTTGAATATTTAAGGCTGTGTCGCCAGAAGAATATATATTTCTCTTACATATTAGTTGTTTATCGTCTAATTCTATCGATAGAGTTTCCTTGCCCGTATAGCTAGACAAAACGTTTTACCGAGGCAAACGTTTGATCAATGAGCATTTTCACCGATTGCAGTAAGAATCCCATGAGCACAAAACAAGATTCGGTATTCTTAAGCTGGCAGAAAAAACCCACGAGAAGTGTCCGATGCCCTAAAATTAAATTTCAAAGATCACATTATCACAATTGGTAAACGGATAAATAAAATTTAGACAAAACTCGAACCGACGAAACTGCTTCGAAGTGTCTTAGGTAGTTGCGGGTCTGCTTAATCCGCCTGAAGAACATCTCTGAGTCAAGAAAGACTGATGCATATGGCACTCTTTCTTTCCTCAGTAAGGTACTGTTTAAATGACTCAAACAAATGTAACACATCAATATTAGACTGTTGCCGAAAAATGGCGATGAACGGACGATCCCAGTTTGTAGGGCTTTCGGGTTTCGTGTGCATGTACGTGTGTGTGTGTGTGTGTGGGGGCTTCTATTGCATACACTAAACTCTACACTATCCTAGAATCGCCTAGTGTCAATCTCTATTAGTATTCTAGACATAAGTTCTTCATACAACTGATCAGTTACCCAATAAACGATGCCCCTTAGTAGGCCAAAGCTCTCTGATTTCTTTACCCTTTTTCAAACTATAGACTGCTTGGAACTCCAAACCCTTGACAACGGCACATATCCATTTAGCATATATCTTGTAGTATCTCCCGGGCACTGATCTCAGCGACTCAGTTGTTACAAAACGAGACACCGATCTCAAACCACCGGCAAAGGTCCATAACTGTTTTAATAATTCAAATCACTCAAATTTTGATGTCGACGTTTCCGATGCATGTGGGACATCTTTGACATTTAGGGACTTCACCCGGGGACTTCAGCTTGAGCTTCAGCTTTGAGTGGTGCCTTTCGCCATCCACTTAACATGGATAAGCTGAGAGAAAACGTTATGACACAAGCACCTCTGGTTGAAAGATCGTACCGGTTTTATCATCTTTGCTTGGAACTGCGCAAAAGAAACAAGAGAAGTGCTCTATGCGTTTGAGAATGAGAGGAAGTAGTCTACGCAATATGACATTACACAAGACTTGTCCTCATGTATTGTATATGTATATTGACAGTATAAACAACAGCAACCTGAGTTAAAAAGTAGTACTAAGGATCGTGAAAGATAAACGAATTTTCGATTCCTGAATGAAACAGAACTACTCCTCACAGAAGCATCAGTGGAAACGTTAGGAGAATGAAGAACGTGACCGAATTATATATGCTAAGCTATAAGTGAAACCTGTCAGTAACCTCTGATCTCTATATTGAGTTCTACAATAAATGCAACCCAATATAGTACATATCACTTTGCGGACTGAGAGGTGGATGACGGGGGGTGGATGGGGGGGGGAGGAGTGGGAGGGGGAGTCTACTTGTCATGCTGCAAAGAGAGGACATTGTCTTTAGCAAAAACAATCCAACAATTACGTCACTCGTATTAGGATAAAAGTTCGGATTGGGAGAGATGGGATGGTGAGAAAGGACATCCTTTTAATCCCACGACTCAGTTAAGCCCACTCAATCAAAATTGATATGACATATAGTCCCCCTCCGACTTGGTTTTTTGAGAGGATTTCGTCATCGCGTCGGGGATTCCCCTAGGACGGCTTTAACAATAGAAATAAGGATTACTTACAAAAAAGTAACCAATGAACACGAGTTGCGTGGGAGTGTGCGTCACTTGCAAATATAAGTTGATATGGAAATTTTTTGTAAGAACAAGCCTGACTGGTTTGCAATATGGCCGGCGTCCGTCGGGGCGAGGTACTGCGAAATTGCATGACATCTTCTTGATTTACGAAGAAAAGGAGTAAAATGCAATGGAGACGCTAATTTTTTATCGCGAACGAGAAGAAAAGAAACTGTAAAGCAGTCTGCCAGTGTACGTGGTTGGATGATTTGCAAGGTGACTGATGCGGACCATGTACCTTAATACGACCGTGCGACGATTTCCTATTAAGTAACGACGAAGTTTTCAAAAAATGTAGCTCACTAGTGGCAATACTGCAAGTCTCTGCAGAAATACTATGTCAGTTCGAGTCACTGGATTTCTGGGTGTCTGGACTCACTCAGTGGTTAGATCAAGTTTTACTGGAGTGAAATCTTAGAAAAAGAACACACTGAATTTCGCATAAAACTGGATGGCGTGTGAAAACAAGAAAAAGCAACCCGAACCAGATGAGTCTTTCTTAGCTGACTTAACACGTTTTCTGGACAAAATGCCCTGTCTTTGTTTCAACAGTCTGTTACTCGTGAAGAAATGGCTCTCAATGCTGTTTGAGGTAAGAAACTTGCTGACAGTGTATGGTTTCGATCTCTATGGTTGGTTTGATTGTGTAAAGATAAATCAAATCTCCTTCCTCCCAGCCGAGATCCATTTGTTTCTGACAACTACTTGCATAGAGTTTTATAGCCATGCATATGGATACTTCTAGCACTCAGTTAAACGACTAATGACATATTTAGTTCATGTAAAAATTTGTGGAACCTACTCGAAGTACTTAAATACGTAAGCACACAAGAGGCAATTTACCACGCAACTACGTAAAATAGGAAAATATGGAACTTTGATAATCAGAGGGCAACCACTCCTTGTCAGCCGGCTAGAAATAGATAGAAATTATCATTAAAGGAAAACCGAAACCCTGAAGACATTCTCGTGGTTTCCTTGAGGAAACCAAAAGTATTTAGCCAATTTACCGTGATCTTTCATGTATAAAAAGCATTCCGTGCAATAATGTGCATGTGTATGTAGTTTCAAAGGCCACGTGCACCAAATTACTGTTGGTCCACTTTTTGTTAAGAATAATTTTCTTATTAAACTGGTAAGCCGAGTTTCTCTTGCGAAGTTTTAACGCTATTGCTACTTTATTTAAGAGCACATAAAGCACATTAATTCGTATGGTTGGTTGGCTATGCCGACGTTCTTCATTGAACTGTAGATGTTAGTCGTAGAACAGTGCCGAGTGGAAATCCGGACGAAAATTGCCAAATACCCAACAACATTTCCACAGAGATACGAAAGGATAACAAGTTTAACCTGCCTGGCGTTTCTTTCAAAAGTTTCGTTTTTGTTTCTGAACCTTTTTACTGTTCTCCATCTGCTCGAGGGTGTAGATAGGTGTAGTACTTGTCATTGTCGATTGAAAGGACTAACCCTATTATTCTACTAAACCGAATGAATAAGCCGCGTTACCAAGGCAACAAATGTTGTCCCTCGATAAGTGCAATTTGAACTACTGAAGCAACGGTCAGAAATAAGGAAATAGATGTGGGAAGAGCATGCATTTCACTGTGTGTGTATGGAAGATTATTGTAAGTACGTAGTAGGTCCTCGTTTTCTGTTATTATTTTGTTCCGTTAATTTTTTACACGTCTCGAAAATTTCGAGATTTCGGGATTAAAACTTATTTGTTCGCTGCGTGGAAAGCGTCTCAAAAAAAACGTGGCCCCTTTTCTCATTTGTCATTTACGTCTTTCCACTTTGATCGTTCGATTTTTTTCAGAATTTAGAAAACAAAACCGTTATATCACTGAAGTTCATTAAACACGATTAAAACTCACTCAGAGACAGTATTAATTAAGAATATGAGCGAATACAAACGTAGTCTTAATTTATGTGGTAATGTGTGTGCATACGGTTTTCCGGCTTTTGTTTGGCCCAAACAAATTTAATTAAACGGTTGAAATGGTAAGCATGGTCACCAGTCAAAGGGTTAAAACAAGTAGCAAAAGAAATCGTTCACTCGCTGTTGCTCAAAGCCTAATAAAACTTGTTTTGTTTGTTAGTTTGTTTCTAATGCTTGCTCGCTTACTTTTAGGAACTTAAAGCAGGAGGCATCAGCTAGGTAAACTAATCAAACCAAAAATGGTATATGTAAAAGTGTATAAGTAATCACTAACTCATTTTGCAGCCGTTTTGAGTAGTATAACATCAGCAACAGTAGTATTACCACTCTATAATTATTATTATTATTATTATTATTATTATTATTATTATTATTATATTTATTATTATATAAAATTTTTCTTGACATATTTTTGTCGTCTCCTTTTTTAAGTCAGTAATATTGTAGTCTTTTTTGAACCTTAATTATTATTGTTGTTACTACTTTTTATTGCTATTGTTATTGTTGTTGTTAGTAGAAGTAGTAATATATAGTAGTAGTAGTAGTAGTAGTAGTAGTAGTAGTAGTAGTAAATTGCTTTATTTGCATGACCACAAGATTTTACAGGATTGCAAAAGCATAGTATAGTAATTAATAATAAAACAGGGCTAATAGTACTCTAAAATTACACTAATAAACTTAAGTTACATCACTTTCACTTGATAATAACAATGTATCACGTATATTCATGCATGAGGAAATAAACTTCATTACTAGTTTATTTACATGATAGTCGTTAGAATTCATGAGAAGTTTTATGCTTTCTGAGGTTGATTTCAGGTATTATTTCATTGATTCGATTTGAGAATGTCTGCCTCTGCAAAGAGTATTTGCAAATTGAAACAAGAAATGAGTTTCGTTTTCTACTTGATTTGACTTACACAATGGGCATAATCTACTTTCTCTGGGCATATAATCGGTCTGATATCGACCTAGTTCAATCATAAGTTTTTGTTTACTTATTTTAAACTTCACTAAATTTCGTCTTTCATTAAAATTTCTTAGCTGGTGTAGATAATCAGTTGTAGAGTATTCATCTTTAAGAACTTTATAAAACTCTTATTTCTTTGAATATTTAAGGCTGTGTCGCCAGAAGAATATATATTTCTCTTACATATTAGTTGTTTATCGTCTAATTCTATCGATATCTAAAGAGACAGGATCCAAATTGGATGGTTGGTACTGTTCTATCAAGTTTATAAAATTGGACTAAAATCCGGAATTATTAATATAATGTAGATTATTTGACCTAAGGAAAGATTGTTTGACTATAGAGTCATTATCTTTGCTGTTTAGATAAACAAAATATTTCATAATTTTCTCATCAATTGGGATAATTAGTGGTAATCTTCCAATTTCGGCTCTGCAAGCTACGTTGGATGCCTTATTGTTCACTTCTAAGTAGCGTTTACAAAATTGGAGATAAAGTTTCTCTATTGGGGAACTATCCCATGTTTTAGTATTGGGATTACGTTTAATATATAGAGTTAGCCATGCCTAAAAGCGGAGCCGCCAAGGAATAAACTGGTGTTCGTTTCTCAAAAATAGTCCTGAAACTTTTCGGTCGGAAATATATTTCGGGGCTTTCTTTGGCTCGTTCGCTTTCGAAAAGTGTTTCTCTAAAAGCCCTAAAGTGTTGCGAATTGTCCTCCAATATTTTGAGGATCTGCTCTGTAAATCCAAGCTCGAAAGGTCATTCTAGAGGCTGAGCACAGCTTGATTAATTTTTTCTTTCGGGCATCAAACTGACACATATTTTACTCAGGAGCCGTCTTGCTTGGTTTTTGCAATGTTTCCATATCCTGTCATTAACTGTCAAGGCTTGTCAAATCTCCTTGGATTAAATTGGCTGTTCGCTTGAATGAACTTGAAACGGCACTCATTTACAACAACAAAATAAAACTTATTCTGAAGTGAGTGGGTTATCTTCATCGCGTTCGGATGTTCAGTTAACAAATAACATGAACTGCCACTATTAGTCTGGTCCAAAATTTATACCATCAAGATTGAAAACAAACAAACACCAAACACGCTTTAATTTATGGCATATAAAGTTTTGCGGATGCGAAGTAAGCCTATATAAAGTTAGGCGCTTTGAGGAACGCAAAAAGCTTTTTTCGGAAGCTTTTCGGATAAAATAGCTTTAAACCTACAACTGCTTCGCTTAAAAGATTATTACTATTGAAAACTTCTAGGACAAGAAAATCGACAATTACACAAACCGACCCGACAGTTAAAATTGAAAGTAATTGTTCTCCGTAAGTGATGCTTGTGCAGTTGCCTTGCGACTGTACTTTGACCTACTGTTATGAATAAACAAACACAAAATAATAAACAGAGAAATCATCTTTGAAAAAGTTTATTCGAAAACCCGTACGTTTATACGTAAATGCAATTCGCGTTACACTTCCAGCACGGCGGTGGGTCCCTCCACGCGAGTGAAATCGGCCGTGCATGGCAAAATATTCAACTTGAATAAACTCCCCAAGATACTTGTTTGATTCTGCTGGCTACATAGTGTAGCCAGCAGAATCAAACAAGTATCCTGGGGAGTTTATTCGCTCTTTTAGACGTAAAAACGGAGAAGATTATGAGCCCTCAAGCCTTATAAGATGCCTTGTTTAAAGTATTGCGGGGCATTTGAAGAATGTGGTGAGTATCGTCAACGATAAACAGTTTGAATTGACAAGAAAATCTCTGCAGTCAAAACATTTCTATAACTTACATCTTTACTAGCTATTGACTTGAATCTGTGTAACACAATTTGTCGTTAAACAAGAATTTAAATCTCAGTATGTATATAAACGTAATACCCTGTGGAAAGTGTATACGTACGGCATTGACGCACTCGTTGGTTTGTATCAGAAATCTCACTCG